>JAGFNQ010006219.1:41437-71473 GCA_024364735.1 Boesenbergia rotunda | reverse complement strand
ATAACACTCTCACCTATGTTAGCGTATAACATTAGTTCCATGATATTAATACTGATATAATTAATGATGTAGGTCATATGGTATAACTTAGGTAGGGATGCATAGGTAGGGTTCTAATTATGTTAACACATATTATAGGTTATGGGTCATTGTTATCTTATATATAATATATAGACTACCTTAAGTTATTTTATGGTAATATAATAAGTAGGACCACAACCTATTCTATAAATAATTATACAACTAATATAATTCGTACTCGAGCTGAGAACTAATATTCGGAAGCATACTATTATTAGGTTTACCCATAATTAAAATAAGTATATAACTATGATATATGCATATAATTATATCATGGAGTTAATAATGACATTAGCCAATTATATGTCAAGGAGATAATCAGAACTTCGATATATACAGCGATGCTTCCAAGCTAGGACTTGGAGCTGTACTTAGACAGAGTGGTAAGGTCATTGCTTACGCCTCTAAGCAACTCAAGGAAAATGAGCAGAGCTACCCCACTCACGATCTGGATTTGGCTGCTGTGGTTTCGCTCTTAAGATATGGAGGCATTATCTATATGGAGCACAGTGTAAGATTTATACCGACCACCAGAGTCTGTGGTACTACTTCACTCAGAAAGACCTGAATATGAGACAACGCCGATGGCTTGAGTTGGTGAAGAACTATGACTGCGAGATCTTCTACCATCCTGGGAAAGCAAACAAAGTGGCCGATGCACTTAGCCGAAAGTCAAGTGCCACCTTGATGTCCATATCTAAGTTACCCCGACCACTCGAAAGAGAAATTATGAATTTTAGGGTCGAAGTCATCTCCGGGCGACTTTCCACCATGACAATATCACCTACGTTATTGGCGGACATATTGGAAAAACTAAATGCTGATTTGAGTCTTCAGGAAATAAAACAAGAGATCCTAGAAGGAAATGGTGATGGTTTCCATATCGCAAAAGGGGGAGTACTCTACCTTAGGGATCGTCTATGTATTCCTAATGATCCGGAGCTTCGAAGGGAAATACTGGCAGAAGCTCACGGAACCCCTTGCTCGATGCATCCAGGATCCACCAAGATGTATCAGGATCGGAAGGAGAAGTTTTGGTGGTCCGGAATGAAGAGGGATGTGGCTCAGTATGTTAGTACTTGCATGACTTGCCAGCAAGTAAAAGCAGAACACCAAGCGACCCGGAGGAGTTCTGCAGCCACTAACGATTCCGGAGTGGAAATGGGAAGACATCTCTATGGATTTCATTTCAGGGCTTCCCAGGACTACGAAGGGATATGATGCAATATGGGTAATTGTGGACAGGCTGACAAAGTCTGCTCACTTCTTGGAGATTTGGTATTCCTGAAAGTGGCTCCCATGAAGGGGGTGACAAGATTTTGGAAGAAAGGAAAACTAAGTCCGCGCAATGTGGGGTCGTACCTGATTCTGGAAAGAGTCGGTAAGGTGGCATATGAGCTGGAGCTGCGTCCAGAGATGTCAGCTATCCATAACGTATTCCATGTGTCCCTGCTGAAAAAGTGTATCCCAAATATGGACCAAGTGATCGAGCCACAGACGGTGCAAGTGCAAGAGGACCTAAGCTATGAGAGCAGACCCATCCTGATTTTGGATAGGGAAGTCAAGAAGCTGAGGAGTAAGGAAGTGCCCTTAGTCAAGGTCCTATGGCAAAGTCAACGGTTCGAAGAAGCTACCTGGGAACGCGAGGACGAGATGAGGCGCAAGTACCCGGAGTTATTCTAAGTTCGAGGACGAACTTTCACGAGGTATGGGGGATTGTAACGACCCGAAAAATTCTCTTAATATTTTCTTAAAATATTAAGCATGTTTAAATAATTTTCCAAGGGACCTAGAAATATTAAGGAGAACTTAGGCCTAGAAAATCCATGTTTTCTCATTTAAATTGAGAAAACTAAGTACCAATGAGCTTTAAATGGGCTCCAAAAATGGATATTAATTAGGTAAAATTAATATAAATTAGGTAAAATTAATATAAATATAATAGAATTTTATTTAGGAATATTGGCATAATTATGGGTGATTTTAGGGGGATTTTTGAAATTTAGGAAATAAAAATAATAAAATAAATGAAATAAAAAATAATAATAAAGGTGCATGAGCCAAGGATTGAACCTTGGAGAAGAAGATGAAGAGTCATGGAGAGACTCTTCATTTACCTCCTTAATGGGCTATTAAAGGGGGGTTTTGGGAGTTACCTCTTCTTCCCATTACTTGCATTTTGAAAAATCATCCTCCCCTCATTCTTGCCGAGCACCAAGAATAGGGTTTCCCCTTGGAAAACCTTCCACCAAGGTCCCATCTCCTAGATCTAAAGTCTCTTCCAAGGATACAAGGACAAGGGTGTTCAAGGGTCCAAAGATCTTACCATTTTCTTCTCTTCCAAGGTTTGAAAAATCAAGAAACCCAAGGTAAGACTCCCTCACCTATGGTATAATAGTTCCCTATGATTTCCATGATTTTTAGCATGATATATTGGTTAGTTTTCGAATTTCATGTTGAAAGGAAAGAAAACCAAGACCCTCATGCTTAAGGGTTTCGGCCACCATGATTACTAGGTCAATAAATATGCTAAAAATATATATAATGCTATTTAATGTTCCCTTATGATGTGTAGAGGTTATGTATAATTTTTGGGAATTTTTGAAGTAGCCTAGGACACCCTAGGGTTTCGGCCAACATGAAAGAAACAAAACTAAGAACCTTAAGTTTATGGGTTTCGGCCACCATGATTTACAGGTCTATAATTATGCCAAAAATCATGATAATGTTATTTAATGTTCCCTTATGATTTGTAGAGGTTAAGTATAATTTTTGGGGATTTTTGGAGTACCCTAGGACACCCTAGGGTTTCGGCCAACATGAAAGAAACAAAACTAGGAACCATAAGTTTAAGGGATTCGGCCACCATGATTTACAGGTATATAATTATCCAAAAACTCTTGATAATGTTATTTAATGTTCCCTTATGATGTGTAGAGGTTAAGTATAATTTTTGGGAATTTTTGGACTACCCTAGGATACCCTAGGGTTTCGGCCAACATGAAGGAACCTAAGCAAGCACCCTAGGACACCCAAGGGTTTCGGCCGCCATGTTTAAGGGTCTAAAATGATGATAAAAATCCCAATCATGATGTTTCATGATGTCTAGAGGTTTAATACAATTTTTGGGAATTTTTGGGGTACCCTAGAGACCCCATATGTTTCGGCCAACCTCAAGGACCCAAGGGTTAGGGTTGAGCCTTTAACTTCAAGTATATGTTTATGTGTTGCCATGATAAGTATGATAAGTTTATGTTCAGGATATGAATGATGCCATGATAAGAATGATAGGGTTATGATCACGATAAAAATGATGCTATGATATGTTAGGTTCATGATATGAATGATGTCATGTTAAGTATGTTATGTTTATGTTTAAGAATGAGGATGATGCCATGTTTAAGAATGAAAATGATGCCATGTTTAAGAATGAAAATGATGCCATGTTAAGTATGTTATGTTTATGTTCATGATAAGAATGATACATGCCATGTCTTATGAATGATACATATGTATGCCATGATTTATGAATAAGATGTATGTATGTCATGTCTTATGAATGAAGTTAAGTACATGCCTTTAAGGCACAGCTATGATGTTAAGTATGATGAATGACAAGTATGATTAATGAATGATGATGAACGACAAGTATGATGAATGAAAGATGATGCTTATGTCTTTAGGGCATAAATATGCTAAACGGCACGGTCGATGGTTGATGGTACGACGGTCGAGAGGACCGGTAAATGGGCCGGTAGACGGGCCGAGCCGTAACAAGTTATGCTATGTTAAGTATGCTATGAATGAATGATGAATGATGACACATGAAAAGTATTTTACTTTATGTATGGGCTTGTACCGGACCGAAGTATGGGTCCAAGGGATGGGCACCTTAAGAACACCCCGGTTTTGGACTACCGTAGCTGTCCACGGTTCTGGCCCTACCGGAGCTGCGCAACAGGGATGGGCACCTTAAGTGTAACGCCCCAAAATTCCCATTTTTAGTTCTTAAAGTCCTTAGAATTATTTAAAAATGGTTTAGAAATATTCTAGATATTTTTAGGAATTTTTAAAATATTTTTATGGAATTTTCCGAGTCCGTTTGGTATTTTAAAAAAAGGGAGAAAGAAAAAAAAAAGGAAAAACCAAGCACAGCAAAGGGTGGAGAGACATGTATTTAAGGTGTAGTTAGGTCGATCCGCCCCCATAAGTATAAATAGATAAGTTAAGAGAGGAAATTAGAATTTTGGTTTTTCTCTTCCTCACCCTAGCCGCGCGACATCCTCCCCCTCTCACGCACACACGCCAACACCAAGCCCTTTCTCTCCTCATCCAAGGGGCGCCGGCCAAGGAGGGACCAAGGAAAGCAGAGCGTTGCGTTCGTCTCGACGAGGAGAACGCGTAGGCGCGAAGAATTCTCCGAGATCTCAAGTTTCTCCCGAGTCCTAGACGTCAATCTTGGTTGTAAGTCCAAGATATCAATGTAAGTACTGCTCACCTGCAGTAAGAGGCGGTTTTTCCGCGAGAATTTCCCTTAAAAGTTTTTAAAGAGATATTTCCTTTTTGTTAAAGTTCTTGCATGTGATCTTAGTTCATTATATGCTTATATATGTTTGATTAAGCACCCTATATGAGATTAGGGGCTAAGAAAGTTATGAGAAAAGAAAAGAGAAGATAAAGATAAGAAAAGAAAAGGCCAAGGCCTTAAGAAATCCCCAAAAGTCAAGACTTAGGGATTTTAGCACGCAAGGTGCTCGAGAAAATGCCAAGGCATTTACAGATAAGAAAGAAAAGAAAGAAAAGCTATTTTATTTTCTAAGGCCAGTACCCGGCGTCCAAGGGCGTCGTTAAAGAAATCCAGGTGTCCAATTCCAAGGTCTTGGCCCTGGTAGACCAAGGTCTGCTCTATTAGGATTGGTGGCTCGCTACCCCAACCTTTTAGGGAACGCGCATATGAGATGGTACTTACGTCTTCAGTGGATCCAAGTGATTATTATTTTCAAGTATATGCTTTAGTAAAGTTTTGAAAGTTTAAGAAAGTTTTCAAAAGATAAAGAATAGCTAAAGTTTCAAGTTGAGCCAAGAAAAGTAAATTGAGATTTATTATTGCTTGAGTATGCATGTTTTGAGTTATACATGTTCTTAGTTTTCTTTCAAGCATATAAGTATCTCATATGATTTTCATATTGTTCAAGAAGCATGTTTGCACATTTCGAGATTTTGTGAGCTAGATAGTACTTACTAAGCTTTTTGCTTACTAGTTGCATTTCCTCTTACTGCAGATAAAGGTAAAGGCAAGCAATTCTGAAGGAAGGCGACGAGGCGGTGCTGAGTAAAGTGTGTGTGGTGGCTGATTTTGGAGAGATCCTTGGGACGAGACAATTTAGTTATTTGAATTACAGTGTTTTAGTTTATTCAATTTCAAGTTCTTGCTTTATGGAGGTTAGCGAACATTCAAGCTTTGGATAGTTTTACATACTCAATTTCTTAGAGTATAGATCCCATGTTATTTCTCTTAGCCTACATATTCTTATGATTGCCTTGGATGAGTAGAAATGTGAGTAAATAGAGATATTGATACTTTGTTAGAGAAATAGATGCATGTGCCATGATAGTATCAATTTCTCCTTGAATCAAGTTTTTACTTCTTAAATATGTTTAGAAAAGTTGCATTCACATTTCACAATGCTTTGGCAAGGTTATAGAACATGCATTTGGTGTTATGAATACATAGGAGTCAAGATTGGTACGAACTCTATTGTTAAAGTTCATATAACTTGAATAGTTTATTTTCTTCCGCAAAAGTCCTAATTTCAAGTTTATGGATTCATTTTGATTGGCTAAATTGTTTAGAAAACTGACATAGAGTATAGAAATGGTGTCATGATTCTATATGGCTCGAAAGTATAGGTTTGGTGGAGTTTTGAAGCAAGTGCCGAAACCTGTAAATTCAGAATTCAGGCCTATCAGTCGACTGATACAGTATCAGTCGACTGATACCCGAAGGTTGAGTTGGGTGAGGCAGGTTTCAATAAGTATCATTTTACGAGTTTTTGAGAAAGGAAGTGTGACATGGTATCATGCATGACTACTTAAGTTAGAATATCATTCTTAGATGAATTTAAAAAGAAAAAAAAAGATTTCCGCGTTTTCTTTAGTCGTGCATTAGAGTCGAGAAGTAGACAGAAGTAACGATCCGTCTAAGGCAGGAGAAGGCGGGTCGCTACATTAAGAACGCCTCGGTTCGGGGACTACCGACTATGCTATCCTTACCCTAGTAGGTTGGGGCTCGCGACCTCGGACTTGCTAGGAATGCGCGCTATGATGTATGTATGTGGTACAAGCCGGGGACCCCAAATGATGTATGATGATTATTTAAGCATTTAAAAATATGTTTTAAAAGTTAAGCATCCCTTATGTATATGCATTCCACTCATGTATCCATTCATGTTATGCATTATGCTATAATGATAAGATTTTATGCTTACGTTTCATGTTAAGAAGTATGCATGAGAATGAATGATCTATGCCATGATTATGTTAGAAAGAGGTTCATATGCTATGATAGGTTTTATACCATGAATTATGCCATTCTTAGAATGTCTATGATGTTTATGTTTATGCCATGAATTATGCCATGCTTAGAATGTTCACTATGTTTATGATCTATGACATGAATTATGTTCACTATGTTTATCAATTATGCCTTGAATTATGCCATGCTTAGAATGTCTATGATGTTTATGTTTATGTCATGCTTAGAATGTTTATGATGTTTATGTTTATGCCATGAATTATGTCATGCTTAGAATGTTTATGATGTTTATGTTTATGCCATGTATTATGCCATGCTTAGAATGTTACTATGACTATGTTCATGTCATGCTATGTATACGACAAGTGACGAAAGATGTTATGTTCTAAGTAGAGCACCAAGTATGTTAATGTTTTATGTGCTCATTATGAGATGATGAATGATGAATGGTTTTGTGAGTAGGAAAGAGTCATACTAAGCCTGTGTGCTTATAGTCTTATTTCCTTATACCGCAGATCATTCAAGGGGACAATGAAGGAAGTAGCAGGAGGGCAAGAACGCATGTGTGTCGTAGTGACTTGGCCCAGGAAACTGTATGTTTGAATAATGACTTATGGAACCTTATGACCTTATGATATGATGTTATGTGAGACATGATATGATGCTTAAGTTCAAAGTTAATATGCTAAGGTTCCCATGTCAATAAGTTAAGAATGGTAACAGGGCATGTATAAGTTAAGTTATTCCGCTGCCTTATGATGTCTACATGCCCTAAGCATGTTAACGTAATGCCGCTTATGAAAAAGAAAAAAAAAGCGGGCGTTACAAAACTTAAGTTGCCTTCAAAAAAAATTTTTACTTAAATTTTTTAGTACTTAAACTTAAGTTGCTTTCAAATTTTTTGTACTTAAACTTAAGTTGCTTTCAAAAATCTTTTTAAGTACTTAAACTTAAGTTGCTTTCAAATTTTTTTTTACTTAAACTTAAGTTGCTTTCAAAAATCTTTTTAAGTACTTAAACTTAAGCTGCTTTCAAAAATCTTTCTAAGTACTTAAAACTTAAGCAGTTGTAAATCTTGCTAAGTACTTATCCTAAACTTAAGCTATGGGTCTACGAACTTAAGAAGTTTCTTTTCTACTGACTTGAAATTTTTTAAGTGTAAATCTTCAAAAAGTGCACAACCATTTTTTTGGAAAATATGTCTCTAAAGGTTCTTTTGAAAATTATTCTAAATGTTTGAAAAATTAACTCCATCTTTAGACTTAGAATTTTTTCTAAAAACCCAACGAACTTTTGAAAACCCTAGGGGGAGATTCCTTCCACGGGGAGGAAACTAAACTTTCATATCATTTGTTCTGATTAACTTAACTTTTTGAACCGGGTTGCCATAAATCAAAAAGGGGGAGATTGTTAGTGCAGAAAGCACCCAAGTCGAACCTGTGTTTTGATAATGGCAAAAGGGTTCAAAACTTAAGATGTTATGTTTATCTAACATGCTACTTGAGTGTGCAGATTGAATGTCCTAGCGAAGGGCTGCTAAGCACCAGGCGAAGGACTGCCTGGAAACGAAGTCCTAGTGAAGGGCTATTAGGCACCAGGCGAAGTACTGCCTGGAACTGAAGACCCAGTGAAGGGCTGCTGGGCACCTAGCGAAGGGCTGCTAGGAGTCAAAGACCTAGCGAAGGAATGCTAGGCACCAAGCGAAGGACTTCTTGGTACTGAAGACTTGGCGAAGGACAACTAGGCACCTGGCGAAGGACTGCTAGGCAAAAGTTCAACCGGAGGAGCCGGTTGGCATCAGGTAAATTCTCCTGAGAGGAGTAGGTGAGGACACGTTCCCCATCGAGGGAACAGTAGGCGTCGGTTCGACCTAGGGCTCCATTTTGGAGACCCAAAGTCAGAACCAAGACAGCTACGGCTGTAAGACTCACTAACATATTTGCTCTATCTTGTTTGGTACTAACCCTGGATGCAGGACCAAAGGAACGAGTGTCTGCAGCTCAGAAAGCCTCAAAGGAGTGAGGCAGCAGCTAGGTTGGGTGCCCGGAAGGACCCGGGCGCCCTAAGTACAAGCCAAACCTGAGTTCAGCAAAAGCATGCTTCGGAAGCTCACTGGGTGGGGCGCCACGGATGCCTCGGGCGCCCCGTGCTCAAACCAACAAAGCGGATAGATTCAAGCTAGCGAGAAGCCTGCGGATCGAGTCAACCCGGGCGCCCCCACAGTCAACTCTCAGCCCTATTCGAGTGGGATAAGGGCTGACCGAGAGTTGCTCGGATCGGCTGACACGTGGGGGGGGGCACCCCCAACGTTCCAGACGCCCCAGGAGGCTATAAATAGCCTCTCGACCCCAAGGCTTCAAACAACACTTCTTCAAACGCCCATATGCTCTTCTACTCAAAGCGCTCTGCTCCGGAAACCTCCCAACTCAAGATACAAGCACCGATGACGTCCCGCTGCTCCGAAGTGCAATCCACACCGGACGTCGGTAACGAAGAGCTGACTGTTTAAAGTTTACTGTACAACTATTGTAACATCCTTCTGTAAACCTTTTTGTGCACATATAGAATTGCCGCAGTAAACGGTCAACGACCGTGGGCCTTGGAGTAGGAGCCGACCGCGACTCCGAACCAAGTAAAATCTTGGTGTTTGCGTTTGGTTTTAGTTTTAATTTATCCGCTGCGTATTCTCTTTTTAATCAGAAACGACTTACAATATTCACCCCCCCCTCTATCGTTTTCTCTCTATCCAACAAAATCTAATTATCTAAATTGTCAAAGAAAAACCTTTCTCATGAGTAGTACATGGTCATTCATTAATTTGAGAAAATGCTGAGCACATTCCTAACTAGGAATGACTATATGTTTGGAGCACCAAATATCAACCACCCATGTTGATAGATTCTCCCCCTCAATCAAAGCTATACAATTAGAAAAATAGAGGTTTTAGGTACCCAAATTTTGGGACCTAAAGCATCAACAATGAAGGACTTAGGCACCCATGTCTTAGTCAATTTCTTTCTAGATTTTTGAACTCTAGAATCATTTGACCTAAAATGAGTTCTTGACATTAATGATACAAAGGTTGGTTCTTTAGGTCGGTAACCTATACCGGTCTTGTTGTAAACCGCCCTTTGGGAACTTAGTACCATGTCTAAAGTTTTAGAGCTAATTGAAAACTTCTCAAGAATATTCTTGAGATTTTCAATTTTGCTTCTTAAAGTCTTGTTTTCATCTTTGAGAGACTCATCGTGCAAATCTTTTATTACCTCATCCTTAGAGGTTTTCAACTCCTCTATTTCTAATCTTAAAGATTTAACTTTGGCCTTAGATTTCTTCAACAGACTAGTCAAGCATGCTATTGTCCTATAGCATTTACCTAATTCCAGAGAGATTACCTCTTCATCATCTGAAGATGATGAAGGCGCGGTTGAGGAGTCACTCGATTCATCACTACTTCCTTCATTTGAGTCTTCTAAGGCCATGAAAGTCATATGACAGTAGCTTTCCTCCTCTTCTCCCTTCTCCTTCTTCTTCTTCTTGTTGTTACCTGCCACTAAAGCAAACCCTTTCTCCTTTGGGCTTTGGTTAGCGATCTCGTGTAACTCCATTTCACAAAACAAATCTTCTAATTTAACAAAAGAAAGGTCCTTGGAGACCTTGTAGGCATCCACCATGGATGACCACAAGGCATTCCTAGGAAATGATTTAAGGACATACCTTGCAAGATCTCGGTTTTCCACCTTTTCATTGATGGAATGCAAGCCGTTGAGGATCTCTTTGAATCTTCCATGGAGTTCACTTACTTTTTAATTTTCTTCCATCGAAAGGTTTTGAAGTTGGCTGAGAAGGAGGTGTTAGTGCAAGTTGCATCAATGATGTTCCTCTTGAAGTGTTTTAATGTTTGACAATATACTTAAGTCAGTGATACACTAAATAGACAAAGGGGAGTAATAGAGAAGTAACCTTAGTTGAAAAAAAGTCCTAGTTAATCTAGGCATTGGAACCCCAATGACATAGCGAAGGGCTGCTAGGCACCTAGCGAAGGACTGCTAGGTATTGAAACTCTAAGACCTAACGAAGGGCTGTTAGGCACCTAGCGAAGGGCTGCTAGGTATCTTAACCCTAAGACCTAGCGAAGGGCTGCTAGGCACCTAGTGAAGGACTACTAGGCATAGAAGACCTAGCGAAGGGCTGCTAGGCACCTAGTGAAGGACCACTAGGCATAGAAGACCTAGCGAAGGGCTGCTAGGCACCTAGTGAAGGACTGGTAGGGAATGAAGACCTGGCGAAGGACTGCTAGGCACCTAGCGAAGGATTGCTAGGTAATGAAGTCTTGGTCCAAGGGACTGAGCAACTTAGCTGAGCGATGACTAAGGACAGGAGTAGAGACGGGTCGGGGTTCGGGCGTCTCGAGATCCGGAGTAATCGGAGGCTAAGCAAAAGTCCATCTGAAGGACTGGGTGGCAACTGTCTCCTGAAAGGAGTAGGTGAAGGGCAAGTTCTCGGGGATAGGAACTCGTGCTGATTCGACCTAGGGTTTCGTGTAAATCCGAAGTCCGAACCAAGTCCTTAAGACTAAAATTATATGTATATGTGCTATGTGGTTTTGTATCTTGCAGGTACCACAAGTGGAAGAAAGAATAGGGTGCTGGAGGCCCTAAGCAGGGTACCCCCAGTGTTGGGGGCGCCCCCAACAAGGGGGGCGCCCCCATGCAACCAGGGCGCCCCCAGCAGTGGGGGCGCCCCCAGGTAAAGCTTAAAGAAGCAGGAAACGTGGTGTATGCAGAACAGTTGTCAACCGGGGCACCCGGAGCGTCCGGGGCGCCCGGATTAGTAGCTGTTTTGCTGTTTCGAAGCCAGAACACAGGATAAGCCCTCACGGGGGCGCCCGAAACGTCCAGGGCTCCCTGGTCAATGATCTTATCACCTACGGCGAGGTAGGCACAAGGATAAGGTTTGACCAAGTCTTCCGGGGCGCCCCAGCGTCCAGGGCGCCCCCAGGAGGCCTATATAAGGGGCTTCGACCCCTCTGCTTCAGACACGACTTCCAAGTAACGTTCTGATCATTCTGACCATCAACAACGTGGTAAAGACGAGGCTCTACGACCGGGAGGCTCCAGGAGGAAGTGTGTGGCACTTCGGAGGTCCAGATCAGCCGAGTTTCATATTCGTGTTCGGTTTGCTTTTACTTGTTCCGTACTTTAACTTTCAATATCTTTTGATTGTAATTGTAAACTGTAAGACGGGTTTTCTCCGCCTCTGGAAATTCCGGAAAGGAGACCAATAGTGGACTCACGCTGAGTACATAGGCCTTGGACGTACTGACCCAGGGGGGTCGGGAACCAAGTAAATAAATCCCGCGTGTCATTGTCCTTTGCTTTGTTTTCCGTTCCATTTATTCTCCGCTGCGGTACTAATATTCTAAGTCCAGAACGAAAGTTTTACGAAGAATTCCGTAAGAGTTTTCACGATCGATATTCACCCCCCCTCTATCGACGGCACCGGTCCTACAATTGGTATCAGAGCCGAGCCGCTCTTCACCGGACTAACCGCCGACGGAGCAACGACGCCAGGAGTTGAGGGGGAGCCCAGGGGTGAATCAGGTTCATTTTTTTAATGTCTAATTTTAAATTGCATATTATTTGTTTCACATGCAGGGAGAGAGGGCACTATAAAAATCAGTGCCCTACTCATAAAAATCGTTCATCACCGGCGGCAAAGGGGGCACTAGCGCCAGGAGTCCGGAGAGATAAAAGCCATATCAGATGCTTCAAGTGCGAAAAATTCGGACACTACAAAAACAAATGTCCGACAAAGGTACGAAAAATTTATGTTCCAAATATTTTACAAGTTCCTGCACTGCCATGTGATAATTTAGTTAATTCTTCTGATAAAGTAGATTTACTGCATAATAAAATTAACTTTTTGCATGTTAAATTACAAAACGTGAATATGACCAAAATATCAGAAATTAATTGTTTAATTCAGAATATCAATTCAGAAATTAATAAAATTAATTTCGATAATTTATCTAATAAAATTAATTCTGATAATTTATCTGATAAAATTAATTCTGATAATTTATCTGATAAAATTAATTCTGATAATTTATCTGATAAAATTAATTCTGATAATTTATCTGATAAAATTAATTCTGATATTTATTTGATAAAATTAATTCTGATAATTTATCTGATAAAATTAATCCTGATAATTTTTCTGATAAAATTAATTCTGATAATTTTAATTCAGACAAAATAAATCCTAAGGATAATTTCGAATTCAAATTTGAAAATTCTAAGGATAATTCCGAATTCAAATTTGAAAATCCTAAGGATAAATCCGAATTCAAATTTGAATATCTTAAAGATAATTCTAAAATTAATTCTGAAAATCTCAAGATTAATTCAGAGATTAATTCTTAAAATCTTAAAGATAATCTAGAGATTAATGTTGAAAATATTGAAAATATATTTGAGGATAATTTTGATGACAAAATTCTTCTAGATAATAATTTAATTATAGATAATATTAAAGATTATTATTACAAAACCTTAATTAGTGGCCCAAATTACTCCACCTACTGTAAGGATATTGAAAGACCTAATCTTGAGGAGGATATAGAACTATCTAAGATAAAGGTCATAGTTAATAAAAATTACAAAAATTCAAATAAATCAAAATTATTAGAAAAACTTGAAAAGAAAGATAAAAATGAAGAAGAAATTTTTGAAATAATGAAAATGATGAATTTAAACCCACAATTATTAATTAATCATTATAATCTTAATTTAATCCTAATTAAATTTTAATTAAATCATAATTTAATCCAAATTAAATTCGAATTAAATCATAATTTAATCCTAATTAAATTCGAATTAAATCATAATTTAATCCTAATTAAATCTTAATTTAATCCTAAGTAAATTCGAATTAAATCTTAATTTAATCGTAATTAAAACTTATTTTAATTTTAATTAAATTCGAATTAAATCTTAATTTAATTCTAATTAAATTCGAATTAAATCTTAATTTAATCCTAATTAAATTCGAATTAAATCTTAATTAAATTCAAATTAAATTAAATTTAAATTCAAATTAAATTAAATTAAATTAAATTCAAATTATATTAAATTAAATTCAAATTAAATTAAATTCAAATTAAATTAAATTAAATTAAAATTAAATTAAATTAAATTAAATTAAATTCAAATTAAATTAAATTAAATTCAAATTAAATTAAATTCAAATCAAAATAAATTAAATTCAAATTAAATTAAATTAAATTCAAATTAAATTAAATTAAATTCAAATTAAATTAAATTCAAATTAAATTAAATTAAATTCAAATTAAATTAAATTCAAATTAAATTAAATTAAATTCAAATTAAATTAAATTCAAATTAAATTAAATTCAAATTAAATTAAATTGAAATTAAATTAAATTAAATTCAAATTAAATTAAATTAAATTCAAATCAATTTAATTCAAATAAAGCTAATTAATTCAAACTTCAATTAACTCAACTTCAAATCATAAATAACTTAAACTCAAACTAAAATAAAATTTTACGCAAACTGTAACAATTAAAATTAATAACATTAAATATGTCAAAGTGGGTTGGCATATTCACGGGTTCACACGACATGTATCAAATCGGGAATTTGATACATTTTTAGAAACTTAAATAAAATGCTTTGGACTTGTTTGACTCATGCATAATTGTCATGTCATGCATCTTCTATTTTTTTATGACATGTCATACATATTTAAATTTTATGCATATATTAGAATGGCTATAGGAAAAGGAATAATTGAAACTTGATTAACCTAGTATTGGGTGGTGGTGAGATGATAGTACATTAGGGAAGCCAATTCTAATAAGGTCAAGTATACTTGGTCTCTTTTAGACTGGTGAAACTAGCCGAAGCTACCGATCCAAGATCCAAAATAGTTAGACCAGAATTTTTCAAAAAGTAATTTTGAAAATGAAATCTCATTAAAAGGCTTTGTCAAGGAAAGGGTAGATGATCCAATAAGGCTACGGCCAAAGAAAGCCTAGTGCCTCGCCAAGACCTGGAAGCCAATTTTTGAAATTCAAGTTACTTCTTGTCAAATTCAAATCTAACACAAGCTTCAATGAAATCTTAGAATTAAAATAAATTAAAGAAAAATGATTCAAGCATCTCACAATACACTTATAAGGCAATCATGCTTGTTGTATTGATACATCTAAAATGGGTGAGATGTTAAGGACTAATAAATTGAAAAATGTTTTTCAAAATTGTTTTTCAAAATCATTAGAATATTTTTCTAAAAATATATTTTCAAAATAGTGTTTCAACATAATAATGTTTTTATGGAATTCATGCTTGTCTGATTGAATATACATATTATACGTTTCTCAAAAATTATATCTTTTCAAAAATTGTTTGACTCACGCAATTAGACACAAGCCTCTTAGGACAACACTAAAGTTCCTTAAGACACTTAGATAGAGTCAAACAATATCGGATACAGGGGGAGTAATTTTTATTTTTTGGCTTTCGAAAACTACAAAAATTACTATTATTTGAAAATACTTTTCGAAAACTGAGCTTTAAATCGTTATCACTTGTGTTTTTCGAAAAAGGTTTATGTTGTAAAATTTATTTATCTTGTTTGATTTTGATAAACCCTAAAGACACAGAGGAAGGTCCACTTCATAATCTACAAGGACTCCTAGGATGTGTCAACTTTAGGGGGAGTATAAATCAAACTTCTGAAACAATTTTGTTTAATTAATTGTTTTGAAATTGTTAGAAAATTTCTTTAATTTGAATCAACCCTTAAGACTTAGAGGAAGAGTACTTGTGGTCAACAAGCTTCCCAGGACTAGGTCAAGTTTAGGAGGAGATCAAATTAAAAGAATTATTGAATATTTCAAATGTTTTCATGATCAGCATTTTCAAATCCTGTGAAAACATAAGTATTTGTTTTAACATACTATCAATTTGAATAATACTATTAGTCTATTGTTTTCGTGTGACCTATGAAATTATCTTTGAAACAATATTTACTTGAGTTTGAAGAAATTCCAGGACACATAGGAAATGTCCTTGTAATCAACAAGGGTTCCCAGGATAGTGTCAGACTGGAAGATAAACCAAATCAAGTAATATATTGAGTCTTCAAAAGTTCACACATCTTTCAAAATGCACCAGCATATATTTTCAAAAAGTACTATCATTTTTTTTCAAAATTCTATTAATACTTACTTGACTTTGAAAAATTTCCAGGATACTTAGGAAAATGTCCTTGTAGTCAACAAGGTTTCCCAGGATTGTGTTAGACTGGAAATGAAACTTAGTCAAATAAAATATTATATTTCTAAAAATTACTTATATCTCTTTCAAAACAGTTAGTACTTGCAAAATAGGCATAATATCTATATTTTCCAAAATAACATTTTTAAGTTATGCATTTTCCAAAAAGTACTTTATATTTTTCAAAAAAAAATTATGAACTCTTTCAAAAGTACGTGCATGTTGTTAAAGATCATTTTCAAAGTACTTGCATTATTCAAAACAAATAACATCCTTTTTAATTATGCATTTTTTTCAAAATGCAATATATCATTCAAAATACAATGCTTTCAAAATTTCTGCACCAAGTATTTTTCAAAATGAACCAAAATATTCATTATTGGTGCAAGTATTTTCTTAAAGTTTTTTGATGTATGACAAAGGGGGAGAGGTGTGCTTAAGTTAGAAAAATTTTAGGAAAATTTTCTCCCAAAGATAAAAAATATAGTTTCAAAACTTATATCAATTTTTCTTGTTTTTTATCATAAGGATAGTGAGTTAGACCCTTAAACCAATCTAACTTAAGTTATTATCAAACATCAAAAAGGGGGAGATTGTTGGTGCAAGTTGCATCAATGATGTTCCTCTTGAAGTGTTTTAATGTTTGACAATATACTTAAGTCAGTGATACACTAAATAGACAAAGGGGAGTAATAGAGAAGTAACCTTAGTTGAAGAAAAGTCCTAGTTAATCTAGGCATCGGAACCCCAAAGACCTAGCGAAGGGCTGCTAGGCGCCTAGCGAAGGACTGCTAGGTATTGAAACTCTAAGACCTAACGAAGGGATGTTAGGCACCTAGCGAAGGGCTGCTAGGTATCTTAACCCTAAGACCTAGCGAAGGGCTGCTAGGCACCTAGTGAAGGACTACTAGGCATAGAAGAACTAGCGAAGGGCTGCTAGGCACCTAGTGAAGGACCACTAGGCATAGAAAACCTAGCGAAGGGCTGCTAGGCACCTAGCGAAGGACTGCTAGGGAATGAAGACCTGGTGAAGGACTGCTAGGCACCTAGCGAAGGATTGCTAGGTAATGAAGTCTTGGTCCAAGGGACTGAGCAACTTAGCTGAGCGATGACTAAGGACAGGAGTAGAGACGGGTCGGGGTTCGGGCGTCTCGAGATCCGGAGTAATCGGAGGCTAAGCAAAAGTCCATCCGAAGGACTGGGTGGCAACTGTCTCCTGAAAGGAGTAGGTGATGGGTGAGTTCTCGGGGATAGGAACTCGTGCCGATTTGACATAGGGTTTCGTGCAAATTCGAAGTTCGAACCAAGTCCTTAAGACTAAAATTATATGTATATGTGCTATGTGGTTTTGTATCTTGCAGGTACCAAAAGTGGAAGAAAGAATAGGTTGCTGGAGGCCCTAAGCAGGGCGCCCCTAGCCATCCAGGGCGCCCATAGCAAGGGGGGCACCCCCATGCAACCAGGGCGCCCCCAACAGTGGGGGCGCCCCCAGGTAAAGCTTAAAGAAGAAGGAAACGTGGTGTATGCAGAACAGGTGTCAACCGGAGCGCCCGGAGCGTCCGGGGCGCCCGGATTAGTAGCTGTTTTGCTGTTTCGAAGCCAGAACACAGGATAAGCCCTCACGGGGGCGCCCGGAGCGTCCGGGGCGCCCTGGTCAATGATCTTATCACCTGCGGCGAGGTAGGCGCAAGGATAAGGTTTGACCAAGTCTTCCGGGGCGCCCCCAGGAGGCGTATAAGGGGCTTCGACCCCTCTGCTTCAGACACGACTTCCAAGTACTGTTTTGATCATTCTGACCATCAACAACGCACTAAAGACAAGGCTCTACGACCGGGAGGCTCCAGGAGGAAGTGCGCGGCACTTCGGAGGTCCAGATCGGCCGAGTTTCATATTCGTGTTCGGTTTGCTTTTACTTGTTCCGTACTTTAACTTTCAATATCTTTTGATTGTAATTGTAAACTGTAAGACGGGTTTTCTCCGCCTCCAGAAATTCCGGAAAGGAGACCAATAGTGGACTCACGCCGAGTACAAAGGCCTTGGACGTACTGACCCAGGGGGGTCGGGAACCAAGTAAATAAATCCCGCGTGTCATTGTCCTTTGCTTTGTTTTTCGTTCCATTTATTCTCCGCTGCGCTACTAATATTCTAAGTCCAGAACGAAAGTTTTACGAAGAATTCTGAAAGAGTTTTCACGATCGATATTCACCCCCCCCCCCTCTATCGACGGCACCGGTCCTACAGGAGGTCCTTCTTGGCTGTCCGGGTTTCATGAGTGCCTTCATGGAGCTCAATGAGCTTGCTCTATAGGTCTTTAGCACTTGTGAAGGGACCAACTTTGATTAGTTGGTCCTTGGTCATCCCACATTGCAAGGTAACCACCGCCTTCGCATTGGCTTCTCCTTTGCGAGTTTGCTCAGCCGACCTCATTGAGAAGTCTAGATCTTTTCCCTCAACATCCTTTGGAGGAGCGAAACCCTCCTTCACAGCGAACCATGTGTTGATGTTCATCTTGAGATAGTACTCCATCCTCGACCTCCAATATTGAAAATCAGTGCCGTCGAAGAATGGAGGTCGGCTGGTGCTAAACCCTTCTCTTCCCATGGTCATCGTTGTTAGCTCTCGGTTGTTAAGCCGCTTGAACAGAGCCCCAAGCTCTGATACCACTTGTTGGTTCTTGGATGGCTATAGAGGGGGGGGTGAATATAGCCAGACACTCAGATGATTCCCTCTTCTTCGAACTTTCTTTCTGTGATCAAAGTTAGCAGCGGAAACAAAATACAACAGAAAGAATAAAATAGAGAAAGGAATCAAACCAACGCTAACACAGCAATGTACAAGGTTCGGGGATAACTTGCCCCTACTCGGCGTGCCCGTAAGGTGGGCGATCCCTTGATCGTCAGCAGATCAAGCCCCGGTGAACACCGAATAAACTGAAGCCTCCTTCTCGGTGGAGAAACCTCTCCACAAGCTGTCTCACAGATGGATACAAGTTAAGCTCACGAGACACTCGAGAAGAGAACCTCACAAGAATGTAGTAAGAACACTTAAGTACAAAGCAACAGAGAGCACTCGACACAGCCCAGCCAAACTCCTCAAGTTTTTGTCTGTTCGCTCCCTCCACTCCTCTGCTTCCAGCTTCGTCTTAAGCTTCCTCTCCTCTTCGCCAAGCTTCGCCAGCATCCACTGAGCACAGCGTGAACCCCCTGACCTCCCTGAGCACTCATGTAACGCCCGCCTTTTTTTTCTTTCCGTAAGGCGGCATTACGTTAACATACATAGGGGCATGTGAACATTGTAGTGCAGCGGAATAATTTAAAGCTTATACATACATGCACCTAACTATCTTTCCTAACATGATGACATGGGAACTTGGCATATTAACATCATACTTAACATCATATTATAAACCCACATAAGTCATCCGTAACACAAGTAGCAAGTGTAATTTGTTCTTGACAAAACCATCTTAAGTTTAGCATAAGACTTGCAAAATCTAGAACATGTAACGAAGTATAAATATTAAAACTTTTCTTTCCTTGGCCAAGTCACTACCACACACACGTTCGTGCCCCTCCTGCTGCTTCCCTTATTATCCTCTGGCTTGATCTGCGGTATAAGGAAATAAGACTATAAGCACATAAGCATAGTAAGACCCTTGTCCTACTCACTAAAATCATTCGTCACTTAAACATAAGCACAGGAAACATTAACATGACTTGGTGCTTTACATAGAACATAAGCATATAAAATCATTCAGCATGACATAGTGCTTAACATAGAACATAAGCATATAAAATCATTCAGCATGACATAGTGCTTAACATAGAACATAAGCATATAAAATCATTCAGTATGGCATAGTGCTTAACATAGAATATGAGCATAAAATATACTTAACGTGGCATAATACACGGCATAAACATAAACATAAATATACTTAACATGGCATGATACATGGCATAAATTTAAACATAACTATACTTAGCATGGTATAATTCTTAACATAAAACGTAGCATACTATAAAACATAAACATAAAACATTTACCATCATGACATATTCTTATCATAAAACATAAGAATAAAACATTTACTATCATGGCATATTCTTATCTTAAACATAAGCATAAAACATTTACTATGGCAGGATGCATTACATGAATGGATGCATGAGTCAGATGCATATATATAAGGATGCTTAATTGAAAATCATACTTTTAAATACTTAAACATAATCATCACATCATTGGGGCCCTCAGCTTGTACCACATACATACATCATATGCACGCATCCCTAAGTAAATACGAGGTAGCTAGTCTCGACCTACTAGGATAAGGACAGCTATGGTAGTCCCCGAACCGAGGCGTTCTTAAGGTGCCCATCCCTGTTGGACAGCTTCGGTAGTCCTAGAACCGTGGACAGCTACGGTAGTCCAACACCGAGGCGTTCTTAAGGTGCCCATCCCTTGGACCCATACTTCGGTCTGGTACAAGCCCATTCATAAAGTAAAATATCTTCACATGCTTCATCATTCATAGCACATACATTGCATACTTAAAGATTTGAACATAATCTTGTTTCATGAAGCATGACATAAACATACTTAGCATTTCATCATTCATACATAATTCATATCATCATTATGTCTTCATCATTCATACTTATCATTCATACTTATCATTCGTACTTAAGGCATAAACCTTATCTTCATCCATCTTCTTTATTCATAAAACATGACATACATACATAATCATAGTATCCTTCATAGAGCATGCATGGGTAAAATTCATGTGAACAAGATACATACAACTTAGGTTCATGGCATCCTACGTTACATAGGTTCATGTCATTCATCATAGAGCATGCATAGACCTTCATTAACATATACCTATTTATAGGCATTTAACAATATACATGCATTATTCAATATAGCATGAAGCCTACATCAAATACATACGGTCATGGAATATGGTTAAAACATTCATGAATGAACATAGCACATAACTTAAACATACAAGGTCATGGCATATAACACATAAAGCTAGGGTTGTAGGAAGCGTAAAATCTCTTGCAACATACTTAACATATACATACATCATAATAACTATAAACAAGTATCCTTGGAACCTTAACTCTGTTGGATCGAGAGAACCGATAGAGGGGGGTGAATATCGGAAATCGTTCGGAAATTCGTAAAGAGCAATTGCACAGCGGAAGTAAAAATAAACACACCACAAAGACACAGTCGATTTTACTTGGTTCGGAGCCTGTGTCGACTCCTACTCCAAGGCCCATGGTCGTTGACCATTTACATTGGGCAATTCTATATGAAGCGCAATAATAGTTACAGAATTTAGTTACAAAGTAAGTGCACGAAAAATAATAATAAAGAATTGCGCTCTTCGTTACCGACATCCGGAGTGTATTGAATTTTTCGGGGCAGCGGGACGTCGTCGGCTCGAGTTGGAGTGTTTCCGGAGCAAGGCACGAGCGTAGAAGAGATTTGAGGCGTTGAGAGAGTTGTTGTCCTGAAGCCTTGGTCGAAGGTCCCTTATATAGGGCCTGGGGGCGCCCGGGATGTCGGGGGCGCCCCCCACGTGGCTTTTGATCCGCAGAGCTCTCGGTCAGCGTCTATCCTCTGGATCCACTTTGATCAGGGCGCCCGCAGCGCTCGGGGCGCCCGGATTGACCGGGTCAAACTCTATCCTTTGGCTTCGCTTGGCTTCTGGATCGATGCATGCGCATGGGGGCGCCCGGGAGCACGGGGGTGCCCGGCCCAGTGTGTATTCGAACTCCTTTTTTTTTTACTTGTTTTGTATAGCCCTTGGGGGCGCCCGGGACACTCCGGGCGCCCTACTCAGCTACTACCTCATTCCTTTGAGGCTATCTGAGCTGCAGACACTACTTCCTTTGGTCTTGCATTCAGGGTTAGTCCAAAACACAATAAATCTATTAAAATATTTATTTATACAGCCTTAGCTGTCTTGGTTCTGACTTTGGTCTCCAAAATGGAGCCCTAGGTTGAACCGACGCCTACTGTTCCCTCAACGGGGAACGCGTCCTCATCTACTCCTCTCGGGAGAATTTACTTGATGTCAACCGTTCCTCTGGTTGGGCTTTTGCCTGACGGTCCTTTGTCAGGTCTTGTAAACTAGCAGTCCTTCGCCAGTTGCCTAGCAGTCCTTCGCTAGGGCTTCAGTCCCAGGCTGTCCTTCGCCTGGAGCCTAGCAGTCCTTCGCTAGGGCTTGATACTGCCAGTCCTTCGCCAGTTGCCTAGTAATCCTTTGCTAGGGCTTTCTTTCCTGGCATTCCTTTGCCAGTGCCTAGCAGTCCTTCGCTAGGGCTTTTCCTGCACACTAGATTAACTTGTTAGAAAACAAGAAAGACTTAACTTTTGACCTATGTTGCCATTATCAAAACACGGGTTTGACTTAGGTGCTTTCTGCACCAACAATCTCCCCCTTTTTGATTTATGGCAACCCTAGTTCAAAAAGTTAAGTTTAAGCAAAACATGAAAAAGTTTTAACTTTTGTTCCCTCCCCCTGGAAGGTACCTCCCCCTAGATTTTTCAAAAATTCGTGGGGTTAAAAAAAACTTTATTTGTACTTGAAGACTTTTTGAAAATGTTAGCTTAATTAAGAATTTCAGTTTTAATACGGTTTTGAAAAACTTAAGCTTTAGAGTACAAAAAAATTTTGACAAGCTTAAGTAAGAAACTTTTGAAAGGCTAGAGTACTTAGCAAAATTTTGAAGGCTTGAATAAAAATTTTGAGGCTGGAGTACTTAGCAAAAAATTTTGAAGGCTTGAGTAAAAAATTTTGAAGCTAGAGTACTTAGCTAAATTTTGAAAGCCTGAGAAAAGAGTTTTGAAGCTAGAGTACTTAGCAAAATTTTGAAGGCTTGAATAAAAATTTTGAGACTGGAGTACTTAGCAAAAAATTTTAAAGGCTTGAGTAAAAAAATTTTGAAGCTAGAGTACTTAGCTAAATTTTGAAAGCCTGAGAAAAGAGTTTTGAAGCTAGAGTACTTAGCAATATTTTGAAAGCTTTAATAAAAATTTTGAGGCTAGAGTACTTAGCAACAGCTTAGAAAAAAATTTTGAAGCTAGAGTACATAGCTAAATTTTGAAAGCTTTAATAAAAAAAATCTTAGCAACATTTTGAAAGCTTTAAGAAATTTTGAAACTAGTGTACTTAGGCAAAATTTTGAAAGCTTTAAGAACTTTTGAAACTAGAGTACTTAGGCAAAATTTTGAACGCTTTAAGAACTTAAGTACTTCTTCAAAAAGTTTAAGCTTTTGAATAAAGGATAAGTATATTTTTGAACCTTTTTGAATAAAGGAAAAATTTTGACAAAGTAAAAGTAATTTTTCTCTTCCCTTTCCTATCTCTCCCCCTTTGTCATATATCAAAACAAGATAAATATGATTGCATAAAGGAAATAAATAATAATTTGCTGTACTGAACCAATTCATAATTAGATTTACACTAAATCAATCAATTTTCTCTATAGGGACCTGTCTAACCCAATTAGCTACTTACTAACTGTTATAAACAGTAGTTTTTGCTAGGGTTAGTCAAGTTAAGTGTTTCTGTTCAAGTTAGACTTTCTAAACTTGACACTTAACTCGATTGCTGTTTAAGTTGTATTTAGTGCCCCAATTACTGCAGATGCACTAACTTAAAGCATCTTGAATTAAGGTAAAGACCTAAGCATCTCAACCCTTTCTAGATTATCAATCAAAAGTGCCCTAAGGTGCTTGTGAGATGCTGGCTTCTAAGTCTATAGGTGCATGCAGTTCTAGGGTTAGGGCCTAGGCTAAGTCCATTTTCGAAAAAGCCCTAATTTTTTAAAGGGGGTAGTTTTGCAATAAAACTAAGTAAAAAGTGAAAACTGATTTTGAAATTAAGTAAAATAGTTTTTCAAAATCTATTTTTAGAAAACTGATTTTAGAAATCAAGTAGAGCAGTAAAAAATTTGAGATACTCTATTCTACAGAGCACAATCCTAACTGCCTTCTTAGCGAGCTGAACTCAGACTCAGGTAAGGGCTTTGTGAATATATCAGCTAGGTTGGATTTAGAGTCAATATACTTGAGTACTATTTCACCCCTGGTTACATGGTCTCTTACAAAATGATGTTTGACTTCTATATGTTTGGTTCTGGAGTGTTGGATTGGGTTCTTAGTTTAATTATTTGAACTTATATTGTCAATAAATACTTGAGTTTGGGTGTAGTTGAGCTGGAAGTCCTTAAGTGTGTGCATCATCCATAAAAGTTAAGCCACACACTCTCCTAATGCCACATACTCAGCTTCAGTTGTGGATAGAGCTACACAGTGTTGTTTTCTGCTGCACCAACTAACTAGACTCTGACCTAACAGTTGGCAGCTTTCACTTGTGCTCTTTCTATCTAACTTACAGCCAGCATAGTCAGAATCTGAGAATCCAGTTAAAGCAAAAGTTGAGGTCCTAGGATACCAAATCCCTACATTTAGGGTGCCCTTTACATATCTCAGTATTCTTTTTAGGGCTGCTAAGTGCGTTTCCTTAGCACAGGTTTGGTATCTAGCACATATCCCTACAGCAAAGAGAATATCAGGTCTACTGGCTGTAAGATACAGTAAGCTACCTATCATACTCCTATAGAGTTTAAGGTCTACTGGTTTACCATCAGGATCACTATCTATTTTTATATTAGTGGCCATGGGGGTACTTATGCTTTTAGAGTTATCCATTTTAAATTTTTTTATTAACTCTTTAGCATATTTGAATTGATGAACATAGTTACCATCCCTAGTTTGTTTGATTTGTAGTCCTAGGAAAAATGTAAGCTCACCAACTAAGCTCATTTCAAATTCATCATCCATTATCTTGACAAATTCTTTTAGAAAGTTGGTGTTGGTGGATCCAAAAATTATGTCATCTACGTAAATTTGGGCAATAAATATATCTTTTCCTAGTGTTTTAATAAATAATGTTGAGTCAATTTGGCCTTGTTTAAATTCTTTAGAAGTTAAATAGGTTGATAATCGTTCATACCAGGCCCTAGGTGCTTGTTTTAGCCCATATAATGCTTTGGTTAGTTTGTAAACATGGTTAGGTTTATCTAAGTCCTCAAACCCTGGGGGTTGTCCTACATAAACTTTTTCTTTAATGAATCCATTTAAGAAGGCTGACTTTACATCCATTTGATATAACTTAAATCCTTTATGGGATGCAAAGGCTAACAACATTCTAATGGACTCAAGTCTAGCTACTGGGGCATATGTTTCATCGTAGTCTAATCCCTCTACTTGGCTGAAACCCTTTGCTACTAAGCGGGCTTTATTTCTAACTATTTCTCCTTGATCATTCAGCTTGTTCCTAAAGACCCACTTAGTGTCAATGATGGATTTGCCCTCAGGTTTAGGTACTAATTCCCAGACTTGGTTTCTCTCGAATTGAGCTAGTTCTTCTTGCATTGCTATGATCCAATCAGGATCAGGTAGGGCTTCTTCTATAGTTTTGGGTTCAATTTTTGATATCATGGCTATTTGGCTAAGGTTCCTATAGGAGGACCTAGTCCTGACTCCTAGAGTTGGATCACCCACAATTTGATCGGTTGGGTGACTAAGTCTGGGATTCTTTGTTCTTCTAGTGCTTAGTTCAGCCTCAGGTCCAGCTGGTTGGTTTGATTCACTATTTGATTCAACTCTTTGGGTTGGTTCATTTGTTGGTTCGATTCTTGGTTCAGTTAATTCATTCATTGGTTCAATAGTTAGTTCGTGTAAGGGTTCAATTAATGGTTCAATAATTTGTTCATTATTTTCTTGGTCAGAGTTTGATGAAATTGGGTCTGGATTATTAGATGTTGAATTGATTTCTTCATCGAAAATTAAGTTTGTTGTTTCTTCAATTTTCTTAGTTTGTTTGTTGTAAGCTCTATAGGCTCTACTTGTGGTTGAATATCCTAGGAAAATACCTGGGTTTGACTTGGATTGAAATTTTCCTAAATAGTCTTTGGTGTTTAGGATATGGACTTTGCACCCAAAGACCCTTAGGTAAAGTAGGTTTGGGAGTCTATGGTAGTACAGTTCATAGGGGGTTTTTTGTGTCGTTTGTTAATCAAAACCCTATTTTGGATATAACAGGCTGTACTAGTTGCTTCTGCCTAAAATTGGTTTGCTAGTTTAAATTCGTTGAGCATAGCCCTAGCGGCTTCTTGTAATGTTCTATTCCTTCGCTCGACTATCCCATTTTGTTGGGGGGTTCTAGGACATGAAAATTCATGTAAATACCCATTTACCTTACAGAATTCCTCAAACCGTTGATTCTCAAACTCTCCCCCGTGATCACTCCTAAGTCTTTTTATTTTAGTGTCGTTTTGATTTTCAATTAGTTTACAGAATTCAATAAATAGGTTTAGGGTTTCATCTTTAGTTTTTAGGAACCTAACCCAGGTAAACCTAGAGTAATCATCAACTATTACTAAGCAGTATCGGTTCCGCTTAGTGACTTGGCTCCATGTGAATCAAATAGGTCAAGGTGCAGGAGCTCAAGTGTGGTTTGAGTTAAATCAGACTGGATTAGTTTGTGATTGGATTTGGTTTGTTTACCTTGATTACATGATTCACATATTAGGTTTTCATTATTTTTGATTTTGGGGATACCTTTGATTAAGCCAAGTTGGGTAATTTTTGAGATAGTTCTCAAATTGGTATGACCTAATCTCCTATGCCAGAGGTTTGTTTGTTCTAATTGTGTTAACATACATTTGGGTATAAGGGGAAGATTTATAGTGTATACATTGTTTTTTCTAGTGCCCTTAAGTATGATTTTGAGTCTTGTTCATTTCTGATCAGGCAGTTAGAATTGTTGAAAGTAACTATATAACCAGAATCACATAACTGACTTATGCTAAGCAAGTTAAAATTAAAGTTTTCAACCAATAGAACTTTCTTAATAATGAAATCAGATTTAAGCTCAATATTACCTGACCCAATTACCTTGAGTGTGGCATTATTGCCAAATGCCACTGAGCCTAGGTTTTTGCGTTTGAGCTTGGTGAACTTCAATTTATCTCCAGTCATGTGTCTGGAGCAACCGCTATCCAACATCCATTGGTCCAAATCTTTATGTTCCTACGCATAAAGAATTTTCTTGATTTGGATCCAATTAGAATCAGAATAACTTAAATTGAGTTTCACTGCCTAGTCTGTCTCACCCAAATCTAGGGTTTTCAATCACGTTAACCTTATAGGTTTTGTGAGACAGGTTTTGATAGTTAAAATTATTTTGAAAATGTTGATTAATTTTGAAAACAATTAAATTTTAAAAACTTAATTAATTTGAAAACAATAAATTTTAAAAACTTAATTAATTTTGAAAATAATTAATTTTAAACTTAATTTTTGAAATTTAATTTTAACAAAAATGTTTAAATCTACAAATACCTGAAATTTTGTGTTAGATTCGAATTTGACAAAAAAAATTTGAATTTGAATTTCAGAAATTGGCTTCCAGGTCTTGGCGATGCACTAGGCCTTCTTTGGCCGTAGCCTTATGGGATCATCCACCCTTTCCTTGACAAAGCCTTTTAATGAAATTTCATTTTCAAAAATTCTTTGAAAAATTTCTGGTCTAACTAGTTTGGGTCTTGGATCGGTAGCTTCGGCTAGTTCCGCCAAATTGGCTTCCCTAACGTACTATCATCTCACCTCCACCCAATACTATGTTGTCAAATTTCAGCTAAGTTTGTTTAGTCCTTAAGCTAGCCTAAGTCTAAGCATGGTATATTGCAGAAATTAAATAACCAATCAATCAAGAAATTTAAATCAAGAATAACAAGGTTATCTAATAATGAAAATAGTTTTCAGTTTGGCTCCCCCTGGACTAAAGCCACGGTGATGGTTGGGCAAGATATGAATCTTGTCCTTGGGGATCCAATACTGATTTGATCCAGTCGGTTTGTTCAGGTATAGTTTAGGTACCCATGCCTGAATTTTACCTCTGGACTGATTCAGTACAGCAAAGTATGATCTTTGCCGAGATTTGGTTCTATAGCCCAATCCGGATCGATTTAGAACTGATTTCTGTTTTCCAAGGATCATGTCAAGACCTTTGGAACCAGATGTAAATCGTTCTAATGCTGATCTAAGATCCTTAACTTGAGTTTTCAGGGAGGAGTTTTCCTTTTCAAGTTTTTCAACTTGAGTAGGAGTTCCTTCCTGAACCTTCTCGGTTAAGGGTTTAGAGTCAGCTCCTTCTTTCAGGAGTTTTACTTCCTGTCCGAGGGATTCGACTCGGAGTTTGGCTTTGGCCAAATCTCGAAAAAGAAATGAAATTAACTCACTTAATTGCAATCTATTAAAACCAGTTACCTTAATTTCTCCGTCTTCTGTGAAGGTCAGCTCGCCGTCCTCTTGTTCTGTTTCTGACTCGGTCTCAACTTTATCTGAGGCGGTCAGAGCTAGGAGGTTGGACTGGGGTGCCTCTTCTTCTTCTTCTGAGGACGATTCGTCCCAGGTTGCTTGCAGTGCCTTCTTTCTTCTCGTCCTTTTTGTCTCCTTTAGGTTAGGGCACTCTGACTTGTAGTGACCCTTTTTCTTGCACTCGTAGCAGGTCACATTAGGCTTGTTTGCAGGTTCAGCTGGTTCATCCTTTCTTCGGCCGGTTTTTCGTTTGTTGGTTCGGTTCTTCAGCTCCTTGTAGTAGCTTCGAGCGAGCCGGACCAGCTTAGTTTGTTCTCCTTCTTCGTCTTCTGAGTCTGAGTCTGAGTTAGACTCAGGTTCGGGTTCAGTCTTCTTCTTTGTTGTCCTTCCAGTTTTACCTGCAACGAAAGCAATACCTTTCTCGACCACGTTGGTGTTAGTTTGTTCGTGCAGTTCTAGTTCGGAAAACAATTCATCTAATTTTATTTTAGAAAGATCCCTAGAGACCTTGTATGCATCTACCATAGATGCCCACAAGGCATACCTGATTAGGTCACGGTTTTCAACCTTGTGACCTATTTGTGAAGACCGTTCATTACCTCTTGGATTCGTGCGTGGAGCTGGCTGCTGTTTCGTTGTTGGCCATCTTGATGGTGTAGAGTTTGTTTAGTAGCAGATCCCTCTTACTGATCCGAGTATCCGAAGTCCCTTCGTGCAGCTCGATCAGTTTGTCCACAGCTCCTTTGCACTGTTGAAGGGGCCCACGCGGTTCAGCTCCTCTTTCGTCAGCCCGCATTGTAGGGTTTGTGTTGCTTTTGCGTCGCTTCTATCTTGCGTTTAAGGGAGTTGTCCATTCGGAGTAGCTTTGTGGTTGTCCTTCGGCGTCTTGGGGATCTCCAGACCGGACTGGATGATGATCACATATCTACCTGAGTTTTTCAGGTGGACCTCCATACGACTTTTCCAGTAAGAAAAGTCTTCTCCACTGAAAAGTGGAGGTCTGGCGGTGCTGAATCCCTCTTGCATGGCCATTTTAATCTGTAACAAAAAAACTAACAGAAAAACAAATTTTCCAAGACTAGGTCTTGGATTAGTAGTGCTGGATAAGGGAAATAAAATATCGAGGGGTGTTGCACCAACCTCGATTAACGGGAAAAAAATTCGAACGAAAAAAAATATTTTAAAAAAAATCGAAAATAATAAAGAAAATCCGAAAAGAAATTTTCAAACTGGTGGTTGCACCAAGTTTGAACTTCCCCGCTCTGATACCACTTGTTGGATCGAGAGAACCGATAGAGGGGGGTGAATATCGGAAATCGTTCGGAAATTCGTAAAGAGCAATTGCACAGCGGAAGTAAAAATAAACACACCACAAAGACACAGTCGATTTTACTTGGTTCGGAGCCTGTGTCGACTCCTACTCCAAGGCCCACGGTCGTTGACCGTTTACTTTGGGCAATTCTATATGAAGCGCAATAATAGTTACAGAATTTAGTTACAAAGTAAGTGCACGAAAAATAATAATAAAGAATTGCGCTCTTCGTTACCGACGTCCGGAGTGTATTGAATTTTTCAGGGCAGCGGGACGTCATCGGCTCGAGTTGGAGTGTTTCCGGAGCAAGGCACGAGCGTAGAAGAGCTTTGAGGCGTTGAGAGAGTTGTTGTCCTGAAGCCTTGGTCGAAGGTCCCTTATATAGGGCCTGG
>JAGFNQ010006219.1:0-27047 GCA_024364735.1 Boesenbergia rotunda | reverse complement strand
ATAACTTAATCCTTTATGGGATGCAAAGGCTAACAACATTCTAATGACTCAAGTCTAGCTACTGGGGCATATGTTTCATCGTAGTCTAATCCCTCTACTTGGCTGAAACCCTTGCTACTAAGCGGGCTTTATTTCTAACTATTTCTCCTTGATCATTCAGCTTGTTCCTAAAGACCCACTTAGTGTCAATGATGGATTTGCCCTCAGGTTTAGGTACTAATTCCCAGACTTGGTTTCTCTCGAATTGAGCTAGTTCTTCTTGCATTGCTATGATCCAATCAGGATCAGGTAGGGCTTCTTCTATAGTTTTGGGTTCAATTTTTGATATCATGGCTATTTGGCTAAGGTTCCTATAGGAGGACCTAGTCCTGACTCCTAGAGTTGGATCACCCACAATTTGATCGGTTGGGTGACTAAGTCTGGGTTTCTTTGTTCTTCTAGTGCTTAGTTCAGCCTCAGGTCCAGCTGGTTGGTTTGATTCACTATTTGATTCAACTCTTTGGGCTGGTTCATTTGTTGGTTCGATTCTTGGTTCAGTTAATTCATTCATTGGTTCAATAGTTAGTTCGTGTAAGGGTTCAATTAATGGTTCAATAATTTGTTCATTATTTTCTTGGTTAGAGTTTGATGAAATTGGGTCTGGATTATTAGATGTTGAATTGATTTCTTCATCGAAAATTAAGTTTGTTGTTTCTTCAATTTTCTTAGTTTGTTTGTTGTAAGCTCTATAGGCTCTACTTGTGGTTGAATATCCTAGGAAAATACCTGGGTTTGACTTGGATTGAAATTTTCCTAAATAGTCTTTGGTGTTTAGGATATGGACTTTGCACCCGAAGACCCTTAGGTAAAGTAGGTTTGGGAGTCTATGGTAGTACAGTTCATAGGGGGTTTTATTGTGTCGTTTGTTAATCAAAACCCTATTTTGGATATAACAGGCTGTACTAGTTGCTTCTGCCTAAAATTGGTTTGCTAGTTTAAATTCGTTGAGCATAGCCCTAGCGGCTTCTTGTAATGTTCTATTCCTTCGCTCGACTATCCCATTTTGTTGGGGGGTTCTAGGACATGAAAATTCATGTAAATACCCATTTACCTTACAGAATTCCTCAAACCATTGATTCTCAAACTCTCCCCCGTGATCACTCCTAAGTCTTTTTATTTTAGTGTCGTTTTGATTTTCAATTAGTTTACATAATTCAATAAATAGGTTTAGGGTTTCATCTTTAGTTTTTAGGAACCTAACCCAGGTAAACCTAGAGTAATCATCAACTATTACTAAGCAGTATCAGTTTCCGCTTAATGACTTGGCTCCATGTGAATCAAATAGGTCAAGGTGCAGGAGCTCAAGTGTGGTTTGAGTTAAATCAGACTGGATTAGTTTGTGATTAGATTTGGTTTGTTTACCTTGATTACATGATTCACATATTAGGTTTTTATTATTTTTGATTTTGGGGATACCTTTGATTAAGCCAAGTTGGGTAATTTTTGAGATAGTTCTCAAATTGAAATGACCTAATCTCCTATGCCAGAGGTTTGTTTGTTCTAATTGTGTTAACATACATTTGGGTATAAGGGGAAGATTTATAGTGTATACATTGTTTTTTCTAGTGCCCTTAAGTATGATTTTTGAGTCTTGTTCATTTCTGATTAGGCAGTTAGAATTGTTGAAAGTAACTATATAACCAGAATCACATAACTGACTTATGCTAAGCAAGTTAAAATTAAAGTTTTCAACCAATAGAACATTCTTAATAATGAAATCAGATTTAAGCTCAATATTACCTGACCCAATTACCTTAAGTGTGGCATTATTGCCAAATGCCACTGAGCCTAGGTTTTTGCGTTTGAGCTTGGTGAACTTCAATTTATCTCCAGTCATGTGTCTGGAGCAACCGCTATCCAACATCCATTGGTCCAAATCTTTATGTTCCTGCGCATAAAGAATTTTCTTGATTTGGATCCAATTAGAATCAAGAATAACTTAAATTGAGTTTCACTGCCTAGTCTGTCTCACCCAAATCTAGGGTTTTCAATCACGTTAACCTTATAGGTTTTGTGAGACAGGTTTTGATAGTTAAAATTATTTTGAAAATGTTGATTAATTTTGAAAACAATTAAATTTTAAAAACTTAATTAATTTTGAAAACAATTAAATTTTAAAAACTTAATTAATTTTGAAAATAATTAAATTTTAAAAACTTAATTAATTTTGAAAATAATTAATTTTAACAAAAATGTTTAAATCTACAAATACCTGAAATTTTGTGTTAGATTCGAATTTGACAAAAAAAATTTGAATTTGAATTTCAGAAATTGGCTTCCAGGTCTTGGCGATGCACTAGGCCTTCTTTGGCCGTAGCCTTATGGGATCATCCACCCTTTCCTTGACAAAGCCTTTTAATGAAATTTCATTTTCAAAAATTCTTTGAAAAATTTCTGGTCTAACTAGTTTGGGTCTTGGATCGGTAGCTTCGGCTAGTTCCGCCAAATTGGCTTCCCTAACGTACTATCATCTCACCTCCACCCAATACTATGTTGTCAAATTTCAGCTAAGTTTGTTTAGTCCTTAAGCTAGCCTAAGTCTAAGCATGGTATATTGCAGAAATTAAATAACCAATCAATCAAGAATTTAAATCAAGAATAACAAGGTTATCTAATAATGAAAATAGTTTTCAGTTTGGCTCCCCCTGGACTAAAGCCACGGTGATGGTTGGGCAAGATATGAATCTTGTCCTTGGGGATCCAATACTGATTTGATCCAGTCGGTTTGTTCAGGTATAGTTTAGGTACCCATGCCTGAATTTTACCTCTGGACTGATTCAGTACAGCAAAGTATGATCTTTGCCGAGATTTGGTTCTATAGCCCAATCCGGATCGATTTAGAACTGATTTCTGTTTTCCAAGGATCATGTCAAGACCTTTGGAACCAGATGTAAATCGTTCTAATGCTGATCTAAGATCCTTAACTTGAGTTTTCAGGGAGGAGTTTTCCTTTTCAAGTTTTTCAACTTGAGTAGGAGTTCCTTCCTGAACCTTCTCGGTTAAGGGTTTAGAGTCAGCTCCTTCTTTCAGGAGTTTTACTTCCTGTCCGAGGGATTCGACTCGGAGTTTGGCTTTGGCCAAATCTCGAGAAAGAAATGAAATTAACTCACTTAATTGCAATCTATTAAAACCAGTTACCTTAAGTTCTCCGTCTTCTATGAAGGTCAGCTCGCCGTCCTCTTGTTCTGTTTCTGACTCAGTCTCAACTTTATCTGAGGCGGTCAGAGCTAGGAGGTTGGACTGGGGTGCCTCTTCTTCTTCTTCTGAGGATGATTCGTCCCAGGTTGCTTGCAGTGCCTTCTTTCTTCTCGTCCTTTTTGTCTCCTTTAGGTTAGGGCACTCTGACTTGTAGTGGCCCTTTTTCTTGCACTCGTAGCAGGTCACATTAGGCTTATTTGCAGGTTCAGCTGGTTCGTCCTTTCTTCGGCCGGTTTTCTGTTTGTTGGTTCGGTTCTTCAGCTCCTTGTAGTAGCTTCGAGCGAGCCGGACCAGCTTAGTTTGTTCTCCTTCTTCGTCTTCTGAGTCTGAGTCTGAGTTAGACTCAGGTTCGGGTTCAGTCTTTTTCTTTGTTGTCCTTCCAGTTTTACCTGCAACGAAAGCAATACCTTTCTCGACCACGTTGGTGTTAGTTTGTTCGTGCAGTTCTAGTTCGGAAAACAATTCATCTAATTTTATTTTAGAAAGATCCCTAGAGACCTTGTATGCATCTACCATAGATGCCCACAAGGTGTTTCTAGGGAAAGCGTTTAAGGCATACCTGATTAGGTCACGGTTTTCAACCTTGTGACCTATTATGTGAAGACCGTTCATTACCTCTTGGATTCGTGCGTGGAGCTGGGCTGCTGTTTCGTTGTTGGCCATCTTGATGGTGTAGAGTTTGTTTAGTAGCAGATCCCTCTTACTGATCCGAGTATCCGAAGTCCCTTCGTGCAGCTCGATCAGTTTTGTCCACAGCTCCTTTGCACTGTTGAAGGGGCCCACGCGGTTCAGCTCCTCTTTCGTCAGCCTGCATTGTAGGGTTTGTGTTGCTTTTGCGTCGACTTCTATCTTGCGTTTAAGGGAGTTGTCCCATTCGGAGTAGCATTGTGGTTGTCCTTCGGCGTCTTTGGGGATCTCCAGACCTGACTGGATGATGATTCACATATCTACCTGAGTTTTCAGGTGGACCTCCATACGACTTTTCCAGTAAGAAAAGTCTTCTCCACTGAAAAGTGGAGGTCTGGCGGTGTTGAATCCCTCTTGCATGGCCATTTTAATCTGTAACAAAAAAACTAACAGACAAACAAATTTTCCAAGACTAGGTCTTGGATTAGTAGTGCTGGATAAGGGAAATAAAATATCGAGGGGTGTTGCACCAACCTCGATTAACGGGAAAAAAATTCGAACGAAAAAAATATATTTTAAAAAAAAATCAAAAATAATAAAGAAAATCCGAAAAGAAATTTTCAAACTGGTGGTTGCACCAAGTTTGAACTTCCCCGCTCTGATACCACTTGTTGGATCGAGAGAACCGGTAGAGGGGGGTGAATATCGGAAATCGTTCGGAAATTCGTAAAGAGCAATTGCACAGCGGAAGTAAAAATAAACACACCACAAAGACACAGTCGATTTTACTTGGTTCGGAGCCTGTGTCGACTCCTACTCCAAGGCCCACGGTCGTTGACCGTTTACTTTGGGCAATTCTATATGAAGCGCAATAATAGTTACAGAATTTAGTTACAAAGTAAGTGCACGAAAAATAATAATAAAGAATTGCGCTCTTCGTTATCGACGTCCGGAGTGTATTGAATTTTTCGGGGCAGCGGGACGTCGTCGGCTCGAGTTGGAGTGTTTCCGGAGCAAGGCACGAGCGTAGAAGAGCTTTGAGGCGTTGAGAGAGTTGTTGTCCTGAAGCCTTGGTCGAAGGTCCCTTATATAGGGCCTGGGGGCGCCCGCAGCGCTCGGGGCGCCCGGATTGACTGGGTCAAACTCTATCCTTTGGCTTCGCTTGGCTTCTGGATCGATGCATGCGCATGGGGGAGCCCGGGAGCACGGGGGCGCCTGGGAGCAGCGGGGGCGCCCGGCCCAGCATGTATTCGAACTCCTTTTTTCTTTACTTGTTTTGTATAGCCCTTGGGGGCGCCCGGGACACTCCGGGCGCCCTACGCAGCTACTACCTCATTCCTTTGAGGCTATCTGAGCTGCAGACGCTCCTTCCTTTGGTCCTGCATCCAGGGTTAGTCCAAAACACAATAAAGCAATTAAAATATTTATTTATACAGCCCTAGCTGTCTTGGTTCTGACTTTGGTCTCCAAAATGGAGCCCTAGGTCGAACCGACGCCTACTGTTCCCTCAACGGGGAACGCGTCCTCACCTACTCCTCTCGGGAGAATTTACCTGATGCCAACCGTTCCTCTGGTTGGACTTTTGCCTGACGGTCCTTTGTCAGGTCTTGTAAACTGGCAGTCCTTCGCTAGTTGCCTAGCAGTCCTTCGCTAGGGCTTCAGTCCCAGGCTGTCCTTCGCCTGGAGCCTAGCAGTCCTTCGCTAGGGCTTGATACTGCCAGTCCTTCGCCAGTTGCCTAGTAATCCTTTGCTAGGGCTTTCTTTCCTGGCATTCCTTTGCCAGTGCCTAGCAGTCCTTCGCTAGGGCTTTTCCTGCACACTAGATTAACTTGTTAGAAAACAAGAAAGACTTAACTTTTGACATATGTTGCCATTATCAAAACACGGGTTTGACTTAGGTGCATTCTGCACCAACAAACCCAACCCAAACCCTAGTTTCTTGACTTGGCCGAAAGTTCATGGGTGGAGGCTCCCTATTCCAATCAACATGAAAGATTCCATAAGTAAAAAGGAAGTCCATACATTACATACAAAGTCATAAGGAACCATTAGACCTCATAATTGGAGCTAACCCTAATTTTATTAGCCCTACCCTTGACCTTGGCCGAAACCCTAGAGGGTCCCAAGCACATGGAACAATTCATATAATTCCTATTTTTACATCTAATACCTTACATGTAATACCATAGGAAGCCATTAGGACCCTTGCTTGGAGTTAACCCTAACCCTTTGCCCTAAAACCTAACTTGGCCGAAAGTTGAAAGGGTCCTAGATCATGTAAAAACTTTCACATAAATCCCTATGAACATCCCTTACAACATGAGAACACATAAGAAACATTATTGGAGAGTTTGATCCAAACCTATCCATAGAAGCATGTGGTGGCCGAAACCCTTGAAAGCCCTAACCCTAATTTTCTCAACATATAATCCAAACAAATTCTTATATCATGAAAACAACTTAAAAACTATTACACCACAGGTGAGGGGGGTCTTACCTTGGTTTGTCCTTGATTATCACCTTGAATAGAGAAGCCAAAAGAAAACTCCTTGACCCTAGTCCTCTCCTTAGCCCTTGTAGCCTTGTAGAAAGTCTTGGATCTTCAAGATGAAGTCCCCTTGTGAAGCTTTTCCAAGGGAGAGGGGTCTTGGTGGGTTTCGGCTAGAAGAAGGAAGGAGGAGGAAGAAGAATGGACTTGGTGGAAGAAGAAAAGAAAAGAGTAACTTCCATGCCTCCTCTCTCATCTATTCTTTTATACCACATGAAGGAGGGCAAGTGAAGGGCCATGGTATCTCTTCTCTTGATGACTCTTCACTTCCCTAAGCCTTAACCAAAATCCTCTTCATTCTCTACTAGCACTCCCTTGCTAGGTGAATTGGTTAGTGCATGCATGGTTTTACACTAGGTCCAAGGTTCAATCCTTGGTGCATGCACATTATTTTTATTTTATTTTAAATTTCGGCAATGCCCCCTAAGGCCTACCAATGGTCATGCTAATCTTCCTAATTTAAACCCATTTCTATTTATATTAAATTCTACTTAACTCCACTAATAACCATGGTACTAGAAAAACCCATATAAGGCCTATTAGTACTTAGCTTCTTATTCCATATCGAAAATCATGGATCATCATGCTAAGGTTTATACTAGTGTCCCTATGCTCCCCGAAAACTTATCTAGACATGATCAATATTTTTAAAGAAAATATTGAGAAAATTTTCCGGGTCATTACAACTCAGTCCACTGAAGAGCCTCTCTAGCTGAGCCTCCGTGAGTCGCTAGCCGTGCCTCAGAAGCCGTTGAAACCTGAGAAGAGAATACGTACAAACCTGCTCAATGGAAAGTCTCTCATTGACCCTCCTTGAGTGTTTGAATCCTCCTGTATCACCTGCACACTTAGCAGACCCTTAGCAAATGAATATCAAACCATATCAGCAGTGTATCAGTGTATCAGACAAGAAAACAGATGCGATCAGAGCGTTTGACAGTGATTTGAATTAAAGTGATCGGTCACCAGACCAATCAGAGAGGACCCTGATCGGTCACTGGACTGATCAGGTATAGTGCTAACCGATCAGGCTCCAACATGATCGGTCCACAGTGAGAAACTGGAAATCGCGACTTCTAGTGATCGGTCACCAGATCGGTCACCAGACCGATCCACAGCAGTGCTGGGATTCCCAGCTGTCGTAGCCAAACCTCACTGATCGGTCACCGGACTGATCAGGTTGTGGCCTGATCAGTCTGGGGACCGATCAGGGCACTCCCTGACTGATAAGGATCCATCCTGATCAGTCGTAATGAGAAGCTCGCGAAATTCGATCGTTTACCAGAACGATCTGAAGCTCTCCCTGATCAGTCACCAGACCGATCAGGAGCCGAACAAAAAAGCTTCTGTTCTCTCCCTGATGGTCACCAGACCGATCAGGAGCCGAACAGAAGTCAAACAATGTCTCTGTTCGCTCCCTGATCGGTCACCATACCGATCAGACTTCTCTGGATCGTTCACCAGACCGATCCATGAAGGAAGTTCGTGCCAACTTCCCTGATCGGTCACCAGACCGATCCAGCCAAGGCCAACTCCACTATAAGTCACGAGAACTGGCTTCCTAGCCTTCTCTGACTCGTGCTCAGTCCCCCGGACCAAGACTCCGTACTCAGCTTCACTCACCGGGACTTCACCTAGTCCCACTAGGTGTGCCTAGTCCCATTAGGTGTTTTCCACTTTACCTAGTCCCACTATGTGTGCCTAGTCCCACTAGGTGTGCCTAGTCCCACTAGGTCTTTTCCACTACACCTAGTCCCACTAGGTGTACCTAGTCCCACTAGGTCTTTTCCACTTCACCTAGTCCCACTAGGTCTTTTCCACTACACTAGGTGTACCTAGTCTCACTAGGTCTTTTCCACTACACCTAGCCCCACTAGGTGTGCCTAGTCCCGCTAGGTCTTTTCCACTTCACCTGGCCCCACTAGGTATGCCTAGTCCCACTAGGTCTTTTCCACTACACCTAGTCCCACTAGGTGTGCCTAGTCCCACTAGGTCTTTTCCCATGCCAGCGTGCGATCCCCCAGATCCACCTGGACTTAATCCAAATTCATTCAACCAAACTTAAATCGTTGTCAACATCAAAACAACAATCGGGCCAGACTGCATCAACAGGTTTGAGTGAGCTAAACTCTGGATGGTCGGAGCATCACCCAAGAAAACGAAAGTGAAAAAGGTCAACTGAAAAGCTGACCTTGAAGATCCAAGGCGCCTCAAGTCTGTTTGAGGGGACCTCAGGTGTGAAGATTAAAACAGTCACTGAAAGGTACGAGGGTGCTCAAGATTGGAACTAAGGCGCCCTCGGTCTAATCCAGGGCGCCCTAAGTGAATGGTAGCCATTAGGCTACCATTGCTATCGTGGATAAAATTTATCCATTGAAGGCACCCTGGATCACATCTAAGGTGTCGTACCTGCCACATCAACAAATGATCACTTTGACCATTAGTCTATAAATAACCCCTAGAGCTAGGATCAAAAGACAACAACTGATATTCAATTTCCTAGTCTTTTATGAGCTTTTCAAAGATTGTAAGAAGCTTCTTCACCTAGAATGAAGGAGTATTTTAGTAGAACTTTCAACTACCTTGGATTATCAACCACCGTGATTACAACCAAGTAAAAATCTGTTAGCCTCTTTTCTTGTAGTTGTTGATGTTGATCATTTTAATTGTTTAACTTATTTGTTACCTTTATTGAGTTCAAAAGCAAAAGATCAAGTTTTGATTTGCCATCCTACCAGCTATCCACCCCCTCCCTTCTAACTGTCCTTCCGGCACCTACAGCTCAAAAATTCAATACCTTTGCCAATTCATTAGGCAGTACACATGCATATTCCTTTGGCCAGACACTCGGTTTCTAATATTATAGACATTCAGGAGTCTATAGTCCTACTCAAAAATTCTCAAGTATTATAAAATATTTTATTTTTTTAACTACCTTAATTATTTAAAATTATTTGTTTGTATCTTTACGGTAGATTTGAAAATTCTATATGGTTATTCATTATATTAAAATAGAATACTGAATAACCATTGGGGAATGACTTTAATGACATATATAAGCACTTTACCACCCATAAAAGAGCTCTGGTAGATCGAGGTTAAGGTATATATATACCCTTCAATTTATATATGAAATTAATGTTAATATATGATCAATTATTATTTTTCAATTCTAGCGGATATTCAATTGGGACCCGAGTGAAGAGGTGGAAATAAAATGATTTTTTTAAGAAAAAAAATGTGGCGATCATATCCGGCATGTACTTAATCATGCAAAAAAACTATGAAAAAAAAAACACCCTGCATCATCAATGAAACTTGGACTAGGATATCCTATTTTTGGGCAATCCAGATCAAACAAAAGTGCCAACAAAATATGTTAAATCAAACTTATAATTTTAGAGACTCGTCTGGGGCATATGCAAGAGGCTCTATTAATATCACTAAGCATACACATAGATTGATATTTTTTAACTGTCCCATTAATTTTTTAATTTATTTCAAACTATTTCATTATTTCAACAGTGTTTTTTAGACCAAGAAAATAGAGGAGTCATTATTCATAGACATTTTCTCCCACACATTTTAGAAAAGATAAGACTTAGAGCGGGAATAGAGCTAAAGCAATTAAGATTTGGATCCTAACAATTGGTATCAGAGCTAGGTTACATTTTACTAGACTAACCGCCGGAAGAAGCACGAGCAAGAGCCATGATCCAGATCAAACCATGTGGGTGGAACCTTAAACGAAATAGGGGAGTTTCTAAGTAGGTCAAGAGTGACTTGATACTTGAGAGGAGACCCTAAACAGACCAAGAGTGACCCAATGCTTGAGGGGAGGTCCGAACCTTGAGAATAATGGTGGTCTTTCATATGAGGAGAGATTTTTCGGTTATAATGGTTGCAAACAAAGTCCTATATTGGAAACATATGGAAAGGATCATGGACTTATAAGAGATATATATCTTCATTTGTATGAGACCTTTTAGATAGAGTCTAAGAGCGAAACAATGAGAGCTTAGACCTAAAGTTGACAATATCATACTATTGTAGAGATATCTAAATTACTTTTGTCACACTCCGATGAGTCACTCGTCCGATAAAAATCGGACAACACTTCTCCTATACAACAGACAATCAAAATCAAATATACAGGGCCTACACAATCAACAGATACCTCAACCAACACAGTTGGAATAAGGAAAGTAAAAGAGATAATACAACACAAATATACCAAAACTAAGCTGACTGTGGATCGACCTAACTTACAACAAAGAAACCAATACATAAGACTCTTGGGGCACACACAAAAAAAATATAAAATACCAATACATATCCATAGAAATGGATAAAAATACCAAAACACACATACGTAATAAAAATACCATAGTGAAGTCAACTCAAAGAGTAGAGGGACTGGCTGCCAAGGTCTCTCCTGGTGACTCCAGGAATCTCAGCTTGAAAAATAAAAAATATAGCAAATGGTAGTGAGTCCAGAGGTACTCCACGGGTATACATATAGATAGATATGCATTGCTGTAAAAAAGTTATACAAAAATAGTACAGAATTAAACAGCTACAGTCTTATAGGAATAATCAGAATGCAGGACCAGGAAACTACATGTAGGTACATACCAATGTGAAACCTGCCTGCGGGGTATGAAATGTTGGAGCAATCGGCCCTAAGATGGTCCGGTGTGACCATGGATTTTGATGTTTATGCAAAGGGTTTAAGTTAGGTTTACCTTTGTATTTGATATGCGTATGTTGAGTGTGCAGGTTGTACAGGATACGCATATGGACCTGACTGGACGGCCTCAGTACGGTGAAGGATGGCATGGAGGCCAGCTGGAGGCTGGCGTGCGCATCTGAGGGACCATGGAGTGCAGGAACGATGAGCTGATGGGCGCGGACTTCGAGGTGTACGTGAAGGGTGGCATGGAGGTAAGCTGGAGGCTTGCGTGCGCACCCGAGGGACGAGGGCCGAAGATGAAGAGGGCACGAAGGCAACAGTCGAGGCTGCGGAGGAGGAGTCAGTCGAGTCGTGAGGGTACGAGTGCAGTGTGATTGTACTCGGGAAATCCTAGGGTTTGAGTGCGGAGTGGAATGTACTCAGGATGGGTAACCTTAGGTGAGGTGAGTAGACCAGTCGACTGGCCTGGGGGCAGTCGACTGATGGAACTCACAGAAAGGTCTCAGCCTTGGGACCAGTCGACTGCCCTTGGGGCAGTCGACTGGTAGGTGGCTGGTGAGTTGGCTAAAATTCGAACGTTGGGGTGTAACGGTCGAATTTGGCTGGCACCAGTCGACTGCCCTGGGGGCAGTCGACTGGTAGCGAGAAATCATCCCCGAGTCCTATTTAAAGAGGACGTCGTGGTGGCTGAGTTTTTTGACGAAACTTGTCTTGGTTAAGGGCAAGTTAGTAGTCTTCGTGTCCAGAGCTTTGTTTGGTGTTGTGGTGAGGTTTCTCCACCCACAAGGAGCGACACGTGATAGCCGGAGGTTATCCGGGGTTTGATCCGCCGAAGGATTGTTGGATTAGTCACCCGGCCAGGGTGGATACCAACTAAATACGGTTTGTTAGCGTTTGTTCTTTATTGTTAGTTTTATTATCTTGTATTTCCGTTGTGCAAACTAACAACGTAGGTTGAAAGAATCAAAATCGCTATTCTCCCCCCTCTAGCGGTCATCTACGATCTAACAATTGGTATCAGAGCGAAGGACCGCTCTTGATCGGACTAACCGCCGAGGGAGCAACCGTTAGAGGTGAAGAATCATGAAAGATAAACTTGGGGATGACATATACACTCCACCGGTCCACGACCATGAAGACTTCAGGCGTTGGAAGTCAAGAATGGAGACGTGGCTGATGATGGAGTGGGAGTACATGATGGTGCTTGAAGAACCATTTGAAATTCCAAGAGATAAGCATGGGAAGAAGCTCCGCCCAAGATATTGGACTCAAGAACAACAAGCACAATCAAAGGCAAATGAGTAGGTAATAAGTATATTAATAAATCTTTTGCCTAACAATATTTTGAGTGTTGTAGGGAATTATAAGAATGCACATGAATTATGGACCAAGTTGGTGGAATTTCATAAAAACCCTACACAAGGTCAAGTGGTGGAAGAGCCCAAGGAAATGGGCTCAATAGCTCACGAGGAGGAAGAAGTGTCAACTTCTTCAAGTGAGGAGGAGGAGCTAAGTGAAAGATCATCGACCTCCTCAAGAGAAGAAGAAGAAGAGGTCACCACCTCAAGGATTGAGGGGGAGGAGAGACCCTCACCTACACATGATCAAGAGGAAGTCTCCACTTCATCCAAGGGTGAAGAGGAAGTCAACCAAGCCTCAACCTCCACCAAAGCAAGGACTAAAGACCAAATTGTATGCTTTGGGTGCAATGAAAAGGGGCACTACAAGGATAAGTGTCCACTAGGTAAGAAAAAGGAGGTACACCCTAAATCCATTGTAAATTCCTTTAAAGCAAATGTGGGTTGTAGAATTGGTGAAGCTCAAGCTAAAAGGAAGAAGATTCGATGCTTCACATGTGGAGAACTAGGGCATTATCACACTAAATGCCCTAGAAAAGGTGAGCTAAAGAAGATGGAAGATCTAAGAAGATGGGAAAAAGAAGAAAGAAGGAAGAGAAGAAGCTCACAACAAGGAAGGACTACAAGGGTAAGAGAGGTACCCTCTAACCCTAGTTTAAAATGAAATTCGATTTCAAGTTCTTCTTTACATTTCAAGAATCATGTTAATTACCCACTCATGCATGCTAGAACTCATGAAAATTATTTATTTGTGCATAATCATGGATTTAAGTACAATGATAGGAATAAGGATAACAAGGTAGATCACCACTCTAAAAAAGCATGCATCATGATAGGCCTAAGACCTATATATCCAAGGCTAAAGGCATTAACCCCAAGGAAGGGAAACATATGCCTAGGAAAGTAGATAGGTCTAGGAATGTCCAAGGTGGACATATGGACTCTAGGGTTCAAGGCATAGAAAGGGAAAATCAAGCCTTGAGAGCAAGTCTTGATACATTAGAAAAAGCTCTAGAAAGATTCACGGTTGGATCTAAGGGCTTAGACATGGTGTTGGGTAGCATCAAACCCAACTATGATAGATCGGGATTGGGGTACCAATCAAAGACCTCCAAGGGCAATAGAAAGAAGTATATTGGGAAAACATACAATCTTAGTAAGGAGGGAAGGTCCAAGGATGGCAACGGGATGCCGTCCAAGGTTAAAAAGAGTGTCAAGTTTATAGGCCAAGAGACCCCGGTGGAACACCGATGTGGCCTAGTGATGGTTGAGTCACCTAGGGAGGTGGCTAGGGCTAAAAGCTCAAGGGGGAGATCTAGGAGCCTTTGGGATATATGGTGAATGGACCTTGGGAGGGGGTGCTCCTATAGGTCTAGATGGACCATAGAGTGTGCCAAAAGAATTGGAGACGGACTTGAGTCTCAATTCTTGGGTTTTGGCACGGTGTTTTTGAGTCTCATGCATGGAAATATGACATTGAGGTCATATTGCATGAAAATTGATTTTTGGTGTGTAATTGCCATGTAAATCAATGCTAGGGACGCATTGTGGGGTGGCATGGGCAAAGACATCAAGAGGAAACCAACACTAGGACTTTAGGTCAAGGTTTGATTGAAGTTTTTTGCTAGCTTTGGGTTTTGTGTCAAACTTGGGAATGGTGATAGATACATTTTGGAATGTATTTTTCTCAAGTAGATATGGGTACCACAAACCTCTCCACAAAATTTGGGAATTTTTAGAGATTTGTGGAATTTTTGGCGCATTTCTGAATTTCGTCAGAAATGCTGAAATTTCAGACTTTCAGAGTATCAGTCGACTGCCATTTTGGCAGTCGACTGGTCAAGGCCAATTTTTGTATCAGCAGCTTGTTTGGTGTTCAAATGATGCAAAACAAGTGTATGGGGGGCTAGTACACATTGTTTATGATCATTGGGGATTAAAAGAAGCAATAATTGAGATATTATTTGGGTCTTTTTGATGTATGGCAAAGGGGGAGAGATGTTGGATTTAATTTGGGAAACCAAACATGCCTTTGCAAGAAACCCTAGGTTTAGGGGGAGTTGAGATTAAGGGGGAGCAAGGTTGCTCCACTCTTGGCGTAAGGGGAACCTTGGAGAGGTTCTTAAAAAGCCTTTGTAAGTTCAATATAGGGGGAGCTTTGGAGAAGCTTTAAAAAGCCCGTTTTTTATGAAAAAGTCCTAACTTGGAGGGTTAGGTGTGGGATGCATTGGGATAGGATCCATTTTTGCATTGCATATGCATTATTTTGCTATTTGACTACTATCTTGCTTTCCCTAACTTAAACGTATTGCCAAACATCAAAAAGGGGGAGATTGTTGGAGCAATCGGCCCTAAGATGGTCCGGTGTGACCATGAGTTTTGATGATTGTGCAAAGGGTTTAAGTTAGGTTTACCTTTGTATTTGATATGCGTATGTTGAGTGTGCAGGTTGTACAGGATACGCATATGGACCTGACTGGACAGCCTCGGTACGGTGAAGGATGGCATGGAGGCCAGCTGGAGGCTGGCGTGCGCATCTGAGGGACCATGGAGTGCAGGGACGATGAGCTAATGGGCGCGGACTTCGAGGTGTACGTGAAGGGTGGCATGGAGGCAAGCTAGAGGCTTGCGTGCGCATCCAAGGGACGAGGGCCGAAGATGAAGAGGAAGGCAACAGTCGAGGCTGCGGAGGAGAAGTCAGTCGAGTCGTGAGGGTACGAGTGCAGTGTGATTGTACTCGGGAAATCCTAGGGTTTGAGTGTGGAGTGGAATGTACTCAGGATGGGTAACCTTAGGTGAGGTGAGTAGACCAGTCGACTGGCCTGGGGGCAGTCGACTGATGGAACTCACAGAAAGGTCTCAGCCTTGGGACCAGTCGACTGCCCTTGGGGCAGTCGACTGGTAGGTGGCTGGTGAGTTGGCTAAAATTCGAACGTTGGGGTGTAACGGTCGAATTTGGCTGGCACCAGTCGACTGCCCTGGGGGCAGTCGACTGGTAGCGAGAAATCATCCCCGAGTCCTATTTAAAGAGGACGTCGTGGTGGCTGAGTTTCTTGACGAAACTTGTCTTGGTTAAGGGCAAGTTAGTAGTCTTCGTGTCCAGAGCTTTGTTTGGTGTTGTGGTGAGGTTTCTCCACCCACAAGGAGCGACACGTGATAGCCGGAGGTTATCCGGGGTTTGATCCGCCGAAGGATTGTTGGATTAGTCACCCGGCCGGGGTGGATACCAACTAAATACGGTTTGTTAGCGTTTGTTCTTTATTGTTAGTTTTATTATCTTGTATTTCCGCTGTGCAAACTAACAACGTAGGTTGAAAGAATCAAAATCGCTATTCTCCCCCCTCTAGCGGACATCTACGATCTAACATGAAAGTCGTAAACCCCCGAACCTGAAAGGTCATCATACTATATGCAAACAAAATATCTTCTGTATGTGCATGTCATTCAAATGCAACAATCATAGCTCAAACAAATGTAGCAAACACAAACAAATATAATCCATGCAATCATACACATGATGCAATGACATAATCACCTCAGACGCCAGTCAGCCACCGTCACCGGTCATGGGTGAGGTCGAGTGGGTAGGGTTATGACAACTATATACACTTTATCGTCACTACTCTTGAGTGATGGAGTATACAGGATGCTGGCGGAGGATACACCTATCCTATCCCAAATCATATTGGGGAGCACCACTCTCATCTGCTCGTATCACGGGAAAATGAGGGATCCCTGTTTGCTACCATACTGTGGATACTATTACCCATGAGCGGTCGAACGAAGCCTTGACAGGGCAACTACACACACCTTCCTAATAATACCACTACCTCATGAGTGATAGTGTGTGCAGATCCTGATATAACTAATGATCTATTTCAACCACAAGGGAGCCAAGGGTTGCTAGGTATGCAATAATGCAATGATGGTGCACGACACTAATGTTAGATCGTGATCTTAAGCTAGAGGGGGGTGAATAGCTTCTACCTACAACGTTAGGCAAGCGCAAGTGGAAATCTAATAAAACAAATGAAAGCAATTATAACGCAACTTGATATACACGGTTCGGAGATGACGCTCCTACTCCACGACAGTCTGTAAGGTGGACGATCCCTAATCCTTCGGCGGATGACTCCCCGAAGCACCTCCGGCTAGATCTCGTAGCTCCTTGTGGGTGGAGAAATCTCTCCACAACTTCTGGACACTATCTGAGCAAAGTAAGCTACTAACCAGCTCTGTCCAAGCAGGTTTCGTCAAGAAAGAAAAGTCTTAAACGAGCTCCTTTAAATAGAGCTCGAGTTCTAAATGGTCGCTACCAGTCGATTGCCCCAGGGGAAGTCGACTGGTCCCACTCAGATTCGAACATTGAAAGTCCAACGATCGAATCACCAACCATCACTAGTCGACTGCCCAAGGGGCAGTCGACTGGTCCTTCCCTTACCCTAGGGTTATCCTTCCCGAGTACATTTCTCTCCGCACTCGAACCCTGCCGACTTAGTTCCCGAGTACAAACATCACACTTGGACCCTTACGACCTGGTTGACTCTTCAATTAACAGTCTCGATCTGTTGCCTTCACGCCCTCTTCATCATCGGCTCCCGTCCCTCAGATGCGCACGCAAACCCTTGGCTTGCCTCCATGTCATCCTTCATGCATGCCTCGAAGTCCGTGTCCCTTGGCTCATTGTCTATGCTCCAGCAGCCTCGATTCATCGCCTTCAAGCCCTCTTCGACTTTGGCCCTCGTCCCTCGGATACGCACACAAGCCCGCGGCTTGCCTCCATGCTATCCTTCACGTATGCCTCGAAGTCTACTTCCCTCGACTCATCGTCCCTGTTCTATCCATGGTCCCTCGGATGCGCACGTAAGCCCACGGGTTGCCTCCATGCCACCCTTCACCTGAAGACATCCAACCAAGTTTATGTGCACCTGCAAACCTGCACACTCACATACACATATTAGAACACAATAAACCCCTAACTTAACCATATTGTCACACACATCAAAACCCATGATCCTCCAGATCATACTTGGGTCGATTGCCCCAACAATCTCCCCCTTTTTGATGTGTGACAATATGTTTAAGTTAGGTAAGCAAAAACAACAATATCAATATCAATTGAAAATTAAATCATAGCAAACAAGAGGCAACCTCCCCCTTAACCTATGCCCTCTTCCAATTTTCAATTTTCACTCACAACACCAAGTTAAGTTATACCCAACTTAACACCACAAGTTTTCCTTTGTCAAGTTAAACCTAACTTAACACCACAAGTTCTCCCCCTTTGACACCATCAAAAAGATTGCCCCAAGCAATCCTACCCCTAGTGCCAAAAAGAACTCACTTTATTTCTGAAAACCCCTTCAGAAATCACCAAACAGCCTTACTAGTCGACTGCCCTCTGCTATTCTCAACACACAGCAACATCAGTCGACTACCCCCAGGGCAGTCGACTGATACAGTCCAATTCTAAATTTTCAGCCCAAATTCAAAAATCCATAGAAAATTCTAGAAAATTCAAAAAAATGTAAAATTTTGCAAGCACATTTGTTAGGATATACTCTTCCCTAGAAAAATATAGTTTCATGAAAAATATCAAATGTGCTTGACTTTTGGTACAAACTCTAATTTTCTCAAAACTTATCATTTTGTATCAACTTTTAAGTTCATAGACGAATCCATGTGTTTACCACAGCTATCCTATGTCTTTTTAAACCTAGAATTGTTCTCAACTCTCACTTTTTCTTTATATATACTCATGATGATACAACCTCCCCTTCTTTTATATTTCTTAACCCTAAACACATATACATGAACCTTCCCTTGTGCCCATATAAGCCATATCTTATCATTCAATAGCAATCCATGAATTTTAAACACTATAAGCAATATCAAGTCATGACATAAAATCTCATAAAGTAACATGAAAGCATAAGCAAATGTTTCATACACGACTTAAAAATAAAATATGAAAGTAGCAAAAGGGCTAAAGGCCCGAAGTAGCTAAATATGACAATTCTAAAATGGGTGTTTGAGAGATAAAACATAAGCCTACGCAAAACACTCTCAACACTACATCATCATATAAACTCTACTGTATGTCGTCGCCTGAAGGAGGAGGAGGAGGAGCCTGATTCGCCAGATGTCACTACTGTATCATCTCGTACATCTCTTGCTGCTGCATCTGCATATCCATCTGGCGTTGCTGGAATGTATGAAAATCCTCCCTCAGCTCGTGTACCTCGGACTGGAGCTGGGAGGACTGCTCCTGTGTAACTACTCCAACGGGCTTCTCATCATCATCTGAGCTTGAAGAATCAAGACGACGCCGCCAGATGATCTCCCCCTCATGCTTCTCGATCCTAGCTAAAGAGAGCTGTCGAGATCCTATTTGGTCATAGTCCTTAGATAACTCATGAATTTGACTCTTGTCGACTCTGACCTCTCTAGACCTAAAGAATTCGGTCAAGACATGATCGAATGACATGTATAAATTCTTATTGACATCGTGGGAGAAGTAAGTAATGGATGCAAAAATCTGGCGGGCTATGTCGATGTCCAGTCTCCTCTCTAGGGCATACATCATCACCAAGTGAGGAAGTCGAATCCTCGACCGCCCCTTAGTGACAATAGGAAGAATGTGTTGGATCGAGAGAAAACGATAGAGGGGGGTGAATATCGTTAGTCGTTTCGGATTAAGAAAGAGAATACGCAGCGGAAAAATTAAAACTAAAAGCAAACATAAACACCAAGATTTTACTTGGTTCGGAGTCGCGGTCGGCTCCTACTCCAAGGCCCACGGTCAGTGACCGTTTACTACGGGCAATATTATAATTGCGCAAAATCTTACAAACAGTTGTACAGTAATAAGTGCAGTAAGAATACAATTAAAAATTGGCTCTTCGTTACCGACGCCCGGTGTAAATCGTTCTTCGGTGCGTAGGGTCGTCGTTGCGCTAGAATCTCAAGATGAAGGGTTTCCGGAGCAGAGCGCTTGACTAGAAGAGCGTGTTGGCGTTGAAAGCGTTGTTGTTCGAAGCCTTGGGGTCGAGGGGCATTTTATAGCCTCCCGGGGTGCCCTGAACGTTGGGGGCGCCCCCCCCCCCACGTGTCACCCGATCCGAGCAACTCTCGGTCAGCCCTTATCCCACTCGAATAGGGCTAAGGGTTGACTGTGGGCGCCCGGGACGCTGGGGGCGCCCGGGTTGACTTGTTCCGCGGGCTTCTCGCTGGCTTGACTCTATCCGCTTCGTTGGCTTGAGCACGGGGCGCCCGAGGCATCCGGGGCGCCCGGGAGCACGGGGGCGCCCGAGGCATCCGGGGCGCCCGGGAGCACGGGGGCGCCCGGGGGCACGGGGGCGCCCGGGGGCACGGGGGCGCCCGGGGGCATGGGGGCACCCCGCCCAATGAGCTTCCGAAGCTTGCTTTTGCTGAACTCATCTTTGCCTTGTACTTAGGACGCCCGGGTCCTTCCAGGCGCCCAACCCAGCTGCTACCTCACTCCTTTGAGGCTTTCTAAGCTGCAGCAACTCGTTCCTTCGGTCCTACATCCAGGGTTAGTACCAAACAAGATAGAGCAAATATATTAATGAGTTTTACAGCCGTAGCTATCTTGGTTCTGACTTTGGGTCTCCTAAATGGAGCCCTAGGTCGAACCGACACCTACTGTTCCCTCGACGGGGAACGCGTCCTCACCTACTCCTCTCAGGAGAATTTACTTGATGCCAACCGGCTCCTCCGGTTGGACTTTTGCCCAGCAGTCCTTCGCCAGGTGCCCAGCAGTCCTTCGCCAGGTCTTCAGTACCAGGCAGTCCTTCGCCTGGTGCCGAGCAATCCTTCGCTAGGGCTTTGTATCCTGGCATTCCTTCGCCAGGTGCCTAGCAGTCCTTCGCTAGGGCTTTGTATCCTGGCATTCCTTCGCCAGGTGTCTAACAGTCCTTCGCTAGGGCTTTGTGTCCTGGCATTCCTTCGCTAGGTGCCTAGCAGTCCTTCGCTAGGGCTTTGTATCCTGGCATTCCTTCGCCAGGTGCCTAGCAGTCCTTCGCTAGGGCTTTGTATCCTGCACACTTGAGTAATATTGTTAGATCACCAATAATACATAACTTTGAACCCTTTGCCAATATCAAAACAAGGTTCGATATGGTGCTTCCTACACCAACAGAATGCAATCTAAGACAACCTTATATAAAACATTACTAATTGGACTCATGTTTTTAGCTTCAAAAATACGATCCCTAGGACATCGAGGTCTACCGAAATAATGCCGGTGGATCTGATCTATGGTGACACCTGGTAAGGTTAGAGGCTCAACAACAGTGGGGAAACATGTAAACTAGCTATTTGACACTTTACACCCTAAGAATGTTCGCAACACGTCGGGTGTGACTGGAATGGTAACCCCTTGCACCATTGACTCGTATACATCGTTCTGGGCACCAACAGATGTAAGGTTTGCATAGAACTCCTTACATAGGTTAAAATTAATGAAGTGTTGGCAATAAACTAGTTATTCCAACCCAAAATACGCAATGATCTTAATGATAGGAGGAATCTCTTGGAAATATGATCGGTTGAGATAGCGGCAATTCATTAAGATGAAAGCCACACTCTCAAACACTTTCCAACACTCATCGGACCTAAACCGAGGCCCCTCAAGGTCTCCCTGACCTTGGTGAGATGATCCCTCACCCTTTTGTTTTTTATGTGCAACCCTAATATAAGACACACCAATGCATGTACCCACATGACCCCATAACAAGACAAAACAAGGAACATTAAGCAAAATAAGCCAAATTAGTTCCAAATCATGACTTAAATGGGGAAAAAATCAAACTATACAAGGTTTTACCGTTTTCCTACTCGCTTCATGATGAAGATTTGATGATGATTTGGCTGAGAGAAGAAGATTCACCAACCCTAGGTTCGGATCTGAGATGGAAGGAGGCTAGAGAGGTGTTTTTAGGGCTTGGGAGAGCCTTAGAACAAGAGAGGAGGTCGGGGCAGAGAAGATCTCGCAGGGGGTGGCATGTAAAATCCTAGGTTTTGGCCACCCCCGCGCGGTTGTTCTTATTTAAACCCATGCTTACCAGTTGACTGCCCCTTGGGGCAGTCGACTGTGATACTGATCAGTAAGATCAGTTGACTGCCCCAAGGATAGTCGACTGATAATTGTGAATTCCCAGTTTTTCAGTCCAAATTTCAAAACTGCGTAACTAATTCCACAAACCTCCAAAAAATCTGAAATTTCGTGGAGAGGTTTGTGGAGCCTATGTCTACTTAAGAAAAATATGTTTCCAAACAAATCTACTCCGGTTTCCAAGATTGGCAAGAAATTCAAAATTACCTAAATTGTGTTATGAAACTTATCCAAAAGTTCTAGTTTTGACCTCTCCTTGATGTATCTTCTCATACCCAACCATAATACATTCCTAGCACTGAATTATATGACGTTTACATATTAAACACCAATTTCTACCAAATATGATTCTATTTTCATCTTTTTCTCCATAAATCTCCTTTTAGTGTGTCAATTTCCTAGGATTAAGACTCATCTTAGTCTTCTAAACACTTTAGCACACTCCATAGTCCATCTACTCTCTTAGGAGAAAACCTCCTGAGATTCATTGGCCATGGATCCCATTTTTTCTCCTAGAGCTCTTTCTTGAGCTCCTAGCCCTAGTTACCTTCCTAGATAACTCATTCACAATTGCAAGACTACACCGGTGTTCCTCCGGTGCTTTTTGACCTTCAACTCTCACTCTCTTAACTTTCCACACCTTATCCTTGGTGGACTTCTTCTTTTCCCTTTTAAATGACTTCTCCTTGTCACTTTTAACCTTTTCTTTGCTATAGTTATATGGCACCTTGCCATATGATTTTTCACTAGTCTTTTTACTAACATTTAACCCCCTAGATTGGTATCCTAGTCCCGACATACCATTTCTAAGGTGTTGGTCATTTGGCCTCATGCTTAATCCCTTGGACCCCCTAATGAGTTTATCTAGGTTCTTTCTAATTTATCAAGTTTTGCTCTTAAAACTTGATTTCCCTTCTCTAAATTCCTGACCTTAGTATTACTATGTCCATTTTGATCATTCCTAGATCTACCTATTTTTCTAGGCATGCATCTCCCTTTCTTAGGGTTGATGCCTTGATCCTTAGGTCTAGAAACCCTAGATTTATCATGAAACATAGATTCTTTGGTATTTTGACATGCAATAGTATTTATATTTCTATCATGATACTTAAAGCCAAACGTACGCATAGGCAAGCAATCATTATTATTTCTAGCATTTATAAAAGCATTGAAAGTATAAGTAAAGTTATGAATTACCTCCCTTACCCTTGTAGTTCCCCCTTGACATGAGCTCCTTTTCTTCTCAACTTTTTCCCATCTTTTTAAATGCTCAATCTTCTTGAGCTCTCCTTTTTTTAGACATTGAGTGTGATAATGTCCTAGCTCCCCGCAAGTATAGCACCTAATGTGCTTCTTTTCTTTCTTTTCCCTACAACCCACATTAGATTTAAAATGAATTGAGTTGGGTTTAGGGTTTACCTCCCTTTTACCTAATGGACACTTGTCCTTGTAGTGCCCCTTCTTGTTGCACCCAAAGCATATGATATGATCATTTGATTTTGCTTTGGTGGAGGTTGGAGCTTTTCCTTGTTCCGATATTGATGAGAGTCTCTCCTCCCCCTCAATCCACGAAGTTGACACCTCTTCTTCTTTTCTTGATGAGGTGGATGATCTTTCACTTGATTGTGCCTCTTCACTTGATGAGGTTGACAACTCTTTTTCTTCTTGGCCTTCTTGGACCATTGAACTTACCTCTTTGGGCTCTTCCACTATTTGAGCTTGTGTAGGGTTCTCACGACATTCCTCCAACTTATTCCACAACTCATATGCATTTTTATACTCATCTACACCACTCAAAACATTATTAGGCAAAATATTAAGTAATATCAAAATTACCTTCTCGTTTGCCTTCGATTGACTTTGTTGCTTTTTAGTCCAATATCTATGTCGAAGCTTCTTCCCATGCTTATCTCTTGGAATTTCGAATGGTTCTTCTAGTATCACCATGCACTCCCAATCCATTCCTAACCAAGTCTTCATTTGCATCCTCCAATAGTCAAAGTCTTCGCGATCGTAGGGAAATGGAATGCTGATGTCATCCCCCAACATGTCTTCAATCGTTATCTTTTCTAGCTTGTGCTCTCTCGGCGGTTAGTCCGTAGATGAGCACCCTTGCTCTAGTACCACTTGTTAGATCGTGATCTCAAACTAGAGGGGGGTGAATAGGTTCTTTCAATTTTTCTACCTACAATGTTAGCAAGCGCAAGCGAAAATCTAATAAAACAAATGAAAACAATGCAAACGCAACCTAATTTACGTGGTTCGGAGATGATACTCCTACTCCACGGTAGTCCGTAAGGTGGACGATCCCTAATCCTTCGGCGAATGACTCCCCAGAGCACCTCCGGCTAGATCTCATAGCTCCTTGTAGGTGGAGAAATCTCTCCACAACTTTTGGACACTATCTGAGCAAAGTAGGCTACTAACCAGCTCTGTCCAATCAGGTTTCATAAAGAAAGAAAAGTCTTAAACGAGCTCCTTTAAATAGAGCTCGAGTTCTAAATGGCCGCTACCAGTCGATTGCCCCAGGGGAAGTCGGCCGGTCCCACTCATATTCGAACGTTGAAAGCCCAACGATCGAATCACCAACCATCACCAGTCGACTGCCCAAGGGGCAGTCGACTGGTCCTTCCCTTAGCCTAGGGTTACCCTTCCCGAGTATATTTGTCTCCGCACTCGAACCCTCCCGGCTTAGTTCCCGAGTACAAACACTCACACTCGGACCCTTACGACCTGATTGACTCTTCAATTAGCAGTCTCGATCTGTTGCCTTCACGCCCTCTTCATCATCGGCCCCCGTCCCTCAGATGCGCACGCAAGCCCTCAGCTTGCCTCCATATCATCCTTCACGCATGCCTCGAAGTCCGCGTCCCTTGGCTCATCGTCTCTACTCCAGCAACCTCGATCCGTCGCCTTCAAGCCCTCTTCGACTTTGGCCCTCGTCCCTCGGATACACACACAAGCTCGTGACTTGCCTCCATGCTATCTTTCACGTACGCCTCGAAGTCCGTTTCCCTCGGCTCATCATCTCTGCTCTATCCATGGTCCCTTGGATGCGCACGCAAGCCCACGGCTTGCCTCCATGTCACCCTTCACCTGAAGACATCCAACCAAGTCTATGTGCACCTGCAAACCTGCACACTCACATACACATATTAGAACACAATAAACCCCTAACTTAACCATATTGACACGCACATCAAAACTCATAATCCTCCATATCATACTTGGGTCGATTGCCCCAACAACTAACACATGCAACACCCATCAATCTAACCTCAATATGTCATGCATAAGTCTGAAAACATGAATCATGATCTACAAATAAGCTAATAGGTATATGTTAGTGATATGAGAGAAGTGTCCTAAGGCAATCGCCTTATGATGTAAACATTTATTTTAATAAATGATAATTCACTATTTGAGTATACATGTTTTGTGTATTTGATTGGGATCTTAAACTCATCTACTGAATGTCCGCAATACAACTCACAGCATAAGAGAATTTGTGATGGGATCACAACTAGTGATTATCTCTAATGTGCAATTGTGAAGTATTGAAATTATCCCTAGTCGATGAATTGATAAAAATGGACACTATCAATTCTGTTGAGACTAGCATGGGTTATTCTCTAATCAGCTGATTCTCACTAGCTGGTGACATTGGGATGTCCGGAGATAAACATGGATGCTAGTTAAGGGAACTAGTTCATTGGAGTGACTGGCTGTAAGACTTCATATGGGAATCTACATGTAGATATGTCAATGAAGATCTTACTGCGGCTTAAGTGCGATGTTCCTTTGACTTGCGGTGTTCAAGTCATCTTGGTCATGGAGACTTATACTTTAACATCTTAAGCAAGCATCTCCAAGGAGGTGTGGACCCGGGATGGTTGGGTATAAGCCGAAGTGCCCGAAGATGTTTGAACAGCCTACAAAGGATTCACCACTCCTTGCGAGGAGATGTATACCCAGGCCTATCGTCGGATTGTTACTCAAAGCCTCTGGCCAGAGCATATCATGTTAAGAGTGCGAGTCTCTTAAATACATGAGAGTAATTAGAAATCCAAAGGACGAGGAAGACACTACTTGGGCTAGGTGTGACGTAGTCAGCCTAGTGGGGACTGACACCATAGACCGTGTCCTGAACCAAGTGGGTATAAGGTGGTGAAGGGAATGAGGCACGATTCATTAGAGCTGCTGAAGGGTTTCAGAATAATTTCTTCTGGGGTCAAACCGTTGATCTTTCGATTAATTGGGGATCATGATGTACTACTAGGTGCCACTCATGATCGTTCTATAATTAATGGGTTAATTATAGACGGCCAACATAAATCGAAAGCCTATTTAGTCACACGCAATACGAGTAATCCGAGGGATTTAAAACGAGTTAAAAATTGGATTTTCCGATCAAGAGAAACAAGTCGAATCTGAGTTAGTCAGAGGCGCAATGGAAGCTAAAAATGGCTAAGTCTTTTGAAGGCTTTTTGGGCGAATTAAATGAGTTTAATTCGCGACCGGTTCGGGTCGATTTGGGCCGGCCAAAGAGGGTATTATCCCTCTTTGGGTGGCCGGCCAAGAGAGAGAATAAAACCAATTTATTTTGGTTTAATTAATAAAATAAATCTAGTATGATTTGTTTTATAAATTATGGATAAATAAATTTGTATAAAGAAATTTATATAAATAAAATTTATAGAAATTTATTCTTTTATGGAAGATTAAAATAATCATGAATTGGTTTATTTTAATTTTATAAAATCAATTATGAATTGATTTTTCCATAATAAGAAAGTTTATAAATTTCTTATAAAATTTATTCCATAATTTAAAGAGAAGAAGAATTAGTTTTATTATAAATTAGTTTATAATAAAACTTGGTTTAAACGGAATAATTAGTTAAGAAAATTTATAGGATAAATTTCTTATAACTAATTCCGTTTAGAGGGAGACTTAGCAAAGAGTTGCTACTATATAAAGGACCCAAAGGCTAGCCCTTTATTCACAACAATCAATCAATTAATCAAGAGATTAATTATCTCTCTCCCTCTCTCTCTTTTATTCTCTTCTCCCTCCCTTCTTCTTCCCTTAGGGCCGGCGCCCATTGTTGTGATTAGGGCCGGCGCACCAAGCTTTCATCCAAGGGGTGAAGTTGGCGTGAGCAACCAAGAAGAAGAAGAACCCGAACGCGAAGAAGAAGAAGCGGATAGCGACTCCTCTCTTCTCGGAATTCGATTCCGTTACTTCGTTGGTTAGTTTTCCTAATTTTTCTCTTGTCCTTCTAGTTGTGCCTTCCAAGAATCTAGTAGTTCTCGTCGGCACAAAACTCGTGACTTTGTGAAGTCATCCCGAAGAGAACTCGCGTGGACGCGAATAGAGGCGAAGCTTCCAAGGGACGCTACGGTTGGATCTCGTCCCTTACTTCGAGTTACGAGAGGTACTTTGGTA
>JAGFNQ010006218.1:0-29353 GCA_024364735.1 Boesenbergia rotunda | reverse complement strand
AATGTACCCAACATCTTTAACACAAACTGCGAGGCAGAAGTGCCTTCCTGCATCTTAGTGGTGAAGAGGAGTCTGGAGACTTCGAACCTTTCGGATCTCACCTGCTCTTCAAACAACTCATGAAGATGGAAGATGATGGTATTAGCATCCATATGCTCATGCTGCTTTTGCAGCTCAGGTACCATAGAGGCTAGCATGATGCAACTCGCAAGTTCAGAATCGGTCACATGTTTCTGATAGGCCAACAATTGGTCTGGAGTTGCATTCTCTGGAGGATGGGTGGGAAGTTGTTCTTCAAGGACATAAGCAAGCTTCTCTGCCTTGAGGACTATCCTCAGGTTTCGAAGCCAGTCCATGTAGTTCGGCCCAGTCAGTTTATTGGTGTCCAAAATGGAACGCAAGTTTAGAGAAGACATGATCGAGTGATTATCCTAGAAATACAAATTGAGATTATGTGAGAAGATTTATTAAAGAATGTATCAACATACATAAATAAAATCCTATTTATTTTTCAAATTGAATAACCCTTATTATCAATTCGGGAGATTGTAGGAACATCTCCAAATAGGTTGATATCCAACCATAGATAAGAACCACCATGGCTGTGGCCATCAAGTTTTTCTTAGCTATGAAGGTAGGTAATTATACCGATTACACATCACATATATGTAACTATCACCTTATGCTATCAACTAATTGAATGTTTGCATAAATCATTAGGTTGTTAACTCATTAACAAGTATGTATCATTATACATAGCACCTAACTGCACCTCTCTTTACATCGACCTTGGCTGTGGCACAACAAATCGATGCTCCAAGCTTAAGGCTGACCCATTAATCAAGAAATAGTTTTAATATGGTTGGAGCTCATTCAACCGTTTAGTTAGGCTTGGATGTGTCCAACAACCAAAACTAAGGATTGACCTCTGACTCCAACTATATTATTCATAAACTAATTCCATGGTTTGAACATGTTGAGGTTCAAGTTGGGCATGGATGTGTCCATCAACCCAAACGAGAAACAAAACTCCGATTCTAACCATATTAATGGAAGGTGTTGGCCTTAATATTTTGTAAGGGGTTTTGGGTCTCATCTTTTCTAAACACATTCATGACATGTGTCATGACTAACGATTTCCTTAATAAAGTATGTATGTGACTCAAGTTATCAAGTCTCATTAATTGAATTAGGAACCGGATTTCCTAATTCTATTTCATACTATATTGAAGGAATTGTTTTGGGAAACAATTTCCTAAATTGTCATAATTAATTTCGGAAATAATATGTTCAAGACTTTGATTTCTCTAAATCAAAACTTATTAAATTAAGAGATAATTCCCTTAATTCAACCACATATTATTTTCATGAAAATCTCATTTAAGAAACTCTATAGGAAACCATTTTCCTAATTAATTTTGGAGACAACAATATGTAAGAGCATTACCTCTTAAAACATATTTTATTCATGGATTTAATTAATTACAACAAATCGTTTTCTAAGGGTGGCTCCCCGAGGCTCAGATACCCAAAGAAAAATAATTTGTCGTAAATCCAATTGGACGGCTCCCCGAGGCTCAATCCAAATCAAACATGACAATTTCAATTAGAAATTGGGAAATTAAATTACAACAACTAACTTTAAATTGGACGGCTCCCCGAGGCTCAATCCAAAATAAAGAATTTTGTTGTCAATTTAAAAACCAATTCAAATCTAATTGTCAATTAACTGTCCATGAATTTGTCTAGACTTTCTTAAAAGAAAGTGCCCAAAATTGTGAGATTTCAAAAATAGGTTTTCAGAATAATTGTACGTTTCCGGTATAAAGAAAACTTACATATTTCCAAAATTAGAATATTTCTAAAATAGAAAAATTTCCAAAATTGGAAAGTTTCCAAAGATGGGAAGTTTTCAAAATTATTATGAAATTTCAGAAAATAGAAAATTTCAAACGTTTGCGAAATTTCATGAGGATTTCCAAACTTTGAAATTTCTAAATCTAAAATTTATTATAATTTGAAAGTTTCCATAATTGAAAAATTTTTCCGAAATTGAGATCATGACAAAGTTTTCTACAAAACAATTATATGATTAAGTCGAACACTAACCGGCTCTGATACCACTGTTGGGACCGGGTGCATGTCGACAAGGATACGAGTTCGTAAAATTCAAAATTTTTCGTGCAGCGGAAGAGTTTGCATAAAATAATTTCCTAAATTATTTCAACTTCGTATCTAGCATGCAACCTTTCATTGTGTTGACATAATCATAAAATAAAACTTTGCGAAAAAGTAAACAAATTTATCAAGTACCTCTCATATCTCGAAGTAAGGGACGAGATCCAACCGTAGCGTCCCTTGGAAGCTCCGCCTCTATTCGCGTCCACGCCGAGTTCTCTTCGGGATGACTTCACAAAGTCACGAGTTTTGTGCCGACGAGAACTACTAGATTCTCGGAAGGCACAACTAGAAGGACAAGAGAAATAATGGAAAAACTAACCAATGAAGTAACGGAATCGTATTCCGGAAGAGAGGAGTCGCTATCCGCTTCTTCTACTTCGTGTTCGGGTTCTCCTTCTTCTTCAATGCTCACGGCAACTTCACCTTCTTGGATTTGGTTGGGCGCCGGCCCTAGAGGAGCTAGGGTGCGCCGGCCCTAAGGGAAGAAGAAGAGGAGGAGAGGAGAGATTAAGAGAGAGAGGGAGAGAGTAATTAATCTCTTGATTAATTGATTGGAATAAGGGCTAGCCTTTGGTTCCTTTATATAGTAGCAACTCCTTTGCTAAGTCTCCCTCTAAACCGAATTAACGGAATTAACGGAATTAGTTATAAGAAATTTATCTTATAAATTTTCTTATTAATTATTCCGTTTAAACCGAGTCTTTATTATAAACCAATTTATAATAAAACTAATTCTTCTTCTCTTTAAATTATGGAATAAATTTTTATAAGAAATTTATAAACTTTCTTATTATGGAAAAATCAATTCCTAATTGATTTTATAAAATTAAAATAAACCAATTCATGGATTATTTTAATCTTCCATAAAAGAATAAATTTCTATAAATTTTATTCATATAAATTTCTATATACAAATTTATTTATCCATAATTTATAAAATAAATCGCACTAGATTTATTTTATTAATTAAACCAAAATTAATTGGTTTTTCTCCTCCATCTTGGCCGGCCACCAAAGAGGGTTTTGACACCCTCTTTGGCCGGCCAAACCAACCCGGACCGCCACGAATTAAACTCATTTAATTCGCCCAAAAAGCCTTCAAAAGACTTAGCCATTTTTAGCTTCCATTGCGCCTCTGACTAACTCAGATTCGACTTATTTCTCTTAATCGGAAAATCCAATTTTCAACTCGTTTTAAAACCCTCGGATTACTCGTAGTGCGTGTGACTAAATAGGCTTTCGATTTATGTTGGCCGTCTATAATTTAACTAATTATAGAACGGTCATGAGTGGCACCTAGTAGTACATCATGACCCCCAATTAATCGAAAGATCAACGGTTTGACCTCAGAAGAAATTATTCTGAAACCCTTCAGTAGATCTAATGAATCGTGCCCCATTCCCTTCACCATCTTATACCCACTTGGTTCAGGACACGGTCAATAGTGTCAGTCCCCACTAGGCTGACTACGTCACACCTAGCCCAAGTAGTGTCTATCTCGTCCTTTGGATTTCTAATTACTCTCATGTATTTAAGAGACTCGCACTCTTAACATGATATGCTCTGGCCAGAGGCTTTGAGTAACAATCCGACGATAGGCCTGGGTATACATCTCCTCGCAAGGAGTGGTGAATCCTTTGTAGGCTGTTCAAACATCTTCGGGCACTTCGGCTTATACCCGATCATCCTGGGTCCACACCTCCTTGGAGATGCTTGCTTAAGATGTCAAAGTATAAGTCTCCATGACCAAGATGACTTGAACACCGCAAGTCAAAGGAACATCGCACTTTAAGCCACAGTAAGATCTTCATTGACATATCTACATGTAGATTCCCATATGAAGTCTTACAACTAGTCACTCCAATGAACTAGTTCCCTTAACTAGCATCCATGTTTATCTCCGGACATCCCAATGTCACCAGCCAGTGAGAATCAGCTGAATAGAGAATAACCCATGCTAGTCTCAACAGAATCGATAATGTCCGTTTTTATCAATTCATCGACTAGGGATATTTCCAACAATTCACATTTGCACATTTAGAGATAATCACTAGTTGTGATCCCATCACAAATTCTCTTATGCTGTGAATTGTATGGCGGACATTCAGTATATGAGTTTAAGATCCCAATCAAATACACAAACATGTATACTCAAATAGTGAATTATCATTTATTGAAATAAATGTTTACAATCATAAGGCGATTGCCTTAGGACACTTCTCTCATATCACTAACAATACATACCCATGCATGCCAAGATAACCCCCCAAAAAGGAAAAACATCAAGGAAAACACACAATAATGTCATATTAGTGTCAAAACATGGTTTAATCGAGACAAATGAACCTTAAAACGCAATACCTTTTCATCCTTCTCATGTTGACTTGAGCTTGAGAATGTGGTTTGAAAAGATGAGGTTTTAGCAAACCCTAGAAGTAGATCCGACGTAGAGGAGGCCTTAGAGAAGACTTTAGGGCTTAGGATGAGCTTAGGACGCAAGGGGAGTTGAGAGGAGGAGAAAATCGTCGGGAGTGATCAGCCAAAACCCTAGGTTTGGCTTACCCGGCGCGCCCTTTCCCTTTATAAAACCCGCGTACTAGTCGACTGCCCCTGGGGCAGTCGACTGGGCCAGAGTGTAATTACATTCTGTGGGATTTGCCAGTCGACTGACCTCCAGCCAGTCGACTGGTGTCTGATGTTCTAAATTTCAGATTTTCAGTCTGAACTTCAGAAATGCCTAACTAATTCCACAAATTCCCAAAAATTATGAAACTTCATGGATGGATTTGTGGATCCTAGGTCTACTTGAGAAAAATATAATTTCAACTAAAATTATCCCAATTTCCAAGATTGGTATAAACTTCAAGTTTCTTTAAAATGTATCATGAAACCTTTCCCAAAAGTTCTAATTTTGACCTTACCTTGATGCTTCTTCCCATACTCATTCATAATCCATTCATAGCCTCAAGTTATATGGTATTTAGGTATTCATACCTATTTGTCTCAATTAAAATCACAATTTCATCTTTTTCTCTATAATCCTCCATTTAGTGTGCCAATTCTCTAGGATTAAGACTAACCTTAGCCTTTTAAATCTCTTGGCACACCCTATAGTCTTTTTCAATCTCCTAGAAGGAAACCACCTGAGATCCATTGACCATGGAACCCATTTTGGCTTCTAGAGCTTTCCCTCGAGCTCCTAACCCTAGTTACCTCCCTAGGCAACTCTTCTACAAAGGCAAGACCACACCGATGCTCCTCCGGTGCCTCTTGACCTTCCACTATTACTCTCTTAACCTTATAGACCTTTTCTTTGGTCAATTTCTTTTCTTTTCCTTTAAATGGCTTTTCCTTGCCATTTTTGACTTTTTCTCTACCATAGTTATAGGGCATCCTTGAATATGATACTCGATCAACATTAGCCCTCCTAGAATGGTATCCTAAACCCGGCCTACCATTCCTATGATTTTGGTCCTTTGAGATCATGTTCACATTCTTGGCCCCTTGAATAACTCTACCTAGGTTTCTTTCTAATTGATCAAGTTTTGCTCTTAAAACTTGATTTTTCTTTTCTAACTTCCTAATCTTAGGATCACTAGATCTAATTTGATCATTTCTAGGTTTACCTATTTTTCTAGGCATGTTTCTTCCTTTCTTAGAGTTTATGCCTTGATCCTTATTCCTAGAGTTCCTAGATTTATCATGAAACATGGAATTGTTGATGTTTTGGCATACAAAATTGTTTCTATTCCTATCATGATATTTAAAACCAAACACACGCATGGGCACACAATTGTCATTAATTCTATCATTTATACAAGCATTTTGAGCATTCATGAAATAATTTGAACCATAAGTAGAGTTAGAGGTTACCTCCCTTACCCTTGAGGCTCCCCCTTGATGAGTGCTCCTCTTTCTTTCTTCTTTCTCCCATTTCCTAAGGTGCTCCATCTTCTTGAGCTCTCCACTTCTTGGACATTTTGTGTGGTAGTGCCTGAGCTTCCCGCATGTGAAACATTAAATTCTCCTTCTTTTGTTTTGAGCTTCCTCATTCCTACAACCCATGTTAGTTTTAAATTGAGTTGATTTGGGCTTAGGAATTACCTCCTTTTTACCTAGTGGGCACTTATCCTTGTAGTGCCCCTTTTTGTTGCAACTAAAGCATACGATATGATCTTTTGATTTAGCCTTGGTGGAGGTGGAAGTCTTTTCTTGCTCTTGTGTGGATGAGGGTCTCTCCTCCCCCTCAACCCTTGATATTGATGCCTCTTCTTCTTCCTCTCTTGATGAGGTGATTGGCTCCTCACTTGAGCTTGCAACTTCACTTGATGAACTTGACACTTCCCTTTCATTTTGATCTTCTTGGACCCTTGAGCTTACTTCTTCAGACATTTCAACTAATTTAGCTTGTGAAGGGTTCTTGTGAAGTTCTTCTAGTTTGCTCCATAATTCACATGCATTTTTATATTCTCCTACATAACTCAACACATTTTTAGGCAAAATATCAATCAAAACATTGATTACCTTTTTGTTTACTCTAGATTGCTCTCGTTGTTCATTTGTCCAATATCTAGGCCGAAGCCTCTTGCCGTGCTTGTCTCTCGGAATTTCAAAGGGGTCTTCAATCATCATTCTACACTCCCAATCCATCCCTAGCCAATTTTCCATCCTTGCCTTCCAATGGCTGAATTCTTCATGATTGTAGGATGGTGGTGTGTTGATGTCTTCCCCCAACTTATCTTCCATATTTCCCTCTAGCTTTGCTTTGCTCCCTTGGCGGTTATTCCAATCATGAGTGGTCCTTGCTCTGATACCAACTGAAAGATCGTCTATGGTGTGCTAGAGGGGGGGGGGGTGAATAGCACTTTTTCATCGTTTTGATATCTACAAAGTCGTTAGCACAGCGGAAACAATAATATGCAAAGTAAATAAGAAACAAACAATGCTAACAACCTGATTTACTTGGTATCCACCCCGGTCGAGTGACTAATCCAAGAATCCTTCGGTGGATCAACCCTCGGATAACCTCTGGCAAGATCTGTCGCTCCTTATGGGTGGAGAAACCTCACCACAATACTTGAGACGCTCTCTGATCACAGTAGACTACTAACTTACTTTTCCCAAGCAAGTTTCGTCAAGCGAGTTAGTAGGAAACGAGCCCCTTTAAATACGGCTCAAATCTGAAACAGCCGCTACTAGTCGACTGCCCCTGGGCAGTCGACTGGTCCTACTCAGATTCGACCGTTACAGTACAACGTTCAAATCTGCCAGGCTATTTCAGTCACCACCAGTTGACTGCCCCCAGGGCAGTCAACTAGTACACACCTAAGCCTAGGGTTTTACTCCCGAGTACAAGTCTCTCCGCACTCAAACCCTCCCAGCTTAGCACCTGAGTACACACACTCATACTCAGACCCTTACAACTCAGTTGACTCTTCACCAGCAGTCTTGACTGTTGCCTTCACACCCTCTTCATCTTTGGCCCTCGTCCCTCGGATGCGCACGCAAGCCTCCAGCTTGCCTCTATTCCATCCTTCACGTATGCCTCGAAGTCCGCGTCCCTCGGCTCATCATCTCTGCTATCCAACGGTCCCTCGGATGCGCACGCAAACCTCCAGCTTGCCTCCATGCCATCCTTCACATAAAGACATCAACCAAGTCCATGTGTACCTGTACACCTGCACACTCGTGTACACATATGAGAACAACACAAATCCTAACTTAACCATATTGCCCACACATCAAAATATCATGATCCTCCAGATCATCTCAGGGCCGATTGCCCCAACACAAGATACGTAAATACAAGGCAAACACATATACAATCTTAGCCTTAATGAAATGGTTCTGACTTCAGATTTCTGTGAAACCCTAGGTCGAACCGATGCCTAAGTTCCCACCCCCGGGAACCCGCCTTTCACCTACTCCTCTCAGGAGATGGTTGCCACTCAGTCCATTCGGGTGGACTTTTGCTTAGCCTTCGATACTCTCGGATCTCGAGACGTCCGAACCTCGACCCGTCTCTACTTTTGTCCTTAGTCATCGCTCAGCTAAGTTGCTCAATTCCTCAGACCAAGACTTCGTGCCCAAACCCTAGGTCCAGGACTTCGGTGCCCAGCCCTCGGCCAGGATTTAGTGCCCAACCCTCGGTCAGGTCTTAGGTGCCCAGCCCTCGGCCAGGACTTAGTGCCCAATTCTTCGAACCAGGACTTAGTGCCTAGGTTAACTAGGACTTTGGTTCACTTTGGTACTCTTTTCTTGACTCACCCTTCCTTTGTTCAATGTATCACTAACTTAAGTATATTGCCAAACATTGAAATACTTAGAGGAGGACATCACTGATGCATCTTGCACCAACAATCTCCCCCTTTTTGATGTTTGACAATATCTTAAGTTAGATTGGCTGAAGGGGCTAAATTACAAACCTTGGGATAAAATGAAAAAAATGATCTCAGTTTTGAAAATAAATTTTGATCCTTTGGGAGAAAATTTTAACTTCAGCTCACTCTCCCCCTTTTTGAAAAAAGACATTTTGGTTTCATTTGATCCTTTGGTAAGAGGAAACAAATTTCTGACTTAAGTGCACTGACGAGCCCAAATATACTAATTTATTTTGTCACGAAAGTATGGGCTCATCAGATTTAGAATTTATAAATGAAAGCTGGAAACCCTTTTTACAATCAAAATCTGAAAATGTAATATAGGGGCCACAGGTCGTATTTTTCTCGGGGACTAGTCGATATAATTTGATTCGCGCTTGTATTTACGTGTCGTTTGTGTTTTCGGGTTTCAAATAGAGTTTGGGTTTTGGGTTGCATTCTGAAATGAATTCGCAATAAACATGAACGAAACTTAACTAATAAGTTGAACAAAGTGATGGCAATTAACACTCAATCAATGGGAAACCGAATTAACCAAGGCAACTCAACCGAATATAGGAAAGCAATCTGAATTCAATTTGCGATTAAATGCTAAACAACAGAGTTTTCGGTTGATACTAATACAGGAACTTAAACCTAATTTGCAGCCATGAACACTAGACTTGATACAAGCTAGATGCAAACACAACTAGTTTCGATTGCACTGGATCTGCAATTCAGAATCATTGAGACAACTTGCAGCAATTCACACTAGGCTGCAGAAAACTGGATTAATAGTCAAAGTAAATTGGCAATCGTACAAGGATTCAGAGCTAAACTCTAATGCATAAATGGAAATCACAGCTTAAGCACAAACCAATCAAATCTTCAAGTTGATACGCAAAAGAGAAGTTGATACAAAAATTCAGTAACAACATTCAGCAATGATTCAGAAACTGTCAAGGGCAAAATAGAATTCAGAACATCCAATCGCAAATTCAGCTACTTAGTTTAGCTTGATACAAAATCAGTGAGTGTTTACAGCTGCATAATTCAGAATAGAATTGAGTACAGATTAACTGCAGCATTTCAGATGGCATAAACTGGATGCAAGCAAAACCAAGCTTCTGATGTGATATACTTGGCTATCCAGCCAACAATCGATTGCAGAATTGGCATCAGATACATGCAGAAACACAACTCGAGTTGAAGTAAAATTCTAGAGCCAAACTGATGTACCGAAATTGATCTTAAGTCAGAACTGATACTAAACTGCAGCACAGGAATGGAAAAATTCAGCAAACATTCCTGTACAGACAAACCGAATTGACTGCAGGAATTAACAGCACATAGATGCAACTAACAGAACCAGCTGTAGAAATCACAAACTAAAACTTAGACAAGATGCAGTAGACTCATATGCTCGCATAAACAATTCAGAACTTCAACTGATATTTGCAGAATTTTATGTTGGCACGCACTTGGAATTTGATACACAGAAATGGATTTGCGGGCAGCTAAAATTAAGTGACATGTTAAGTTAACTAAACAAGCTATCAATCTAACACAAGTGCAGCAATTAAAAGCTAATAAGTGCAGAAATAATTCAGAGAACAACCAACTCTGATGCGAGTGCAGAAACAGCAAGAAAATGCAGAAATGAGAGTGGCACACGACTGCAACTTGATACACAAACACTTAAACAGGGGTTAACTGAATTTAAAGCAATTGATCACTAGAAAATCTTCCTAAACTACTCAACTTGAAGGACATAAACCTAAGTAAGCAGAAACAAGTAGGAAACGAAATTAACCAATTCTGAAATGAAGACAGAAACAGAAATGACAGAAATGAGAATTAACAGCTAAAAACTGAATTTACACTAATTAAACTACTCCTCAACTCTCCCTAAGCTCAAATTCTTCTTGGTCGTCAAGCAAGAGCTGGCTTCGAACCCCTAGGCTCAGCAAATCGATTGGAAACAGCTTCAATTGATCGATTTCAGCTCACTCTGCACTAAGCTGGGAAAATTCAATCCGAACTCCTCGATCTTGGTTAAATGGATTGCGGAGGTGATTTGGAGATGAACTGAGCTCACTTGAGAACCCCTACAAGTGGCTCAGTTGATCAGAGATGGCATGTGAGTGAGATTCGAGTGATCGGACCACAAAGCTGTCGAAACCCTCAAACAACCTTGTCCGGTGCGAAACTGAGCTGAATTCTCCAAGGGAGCTTCATCCAATGATCCAAAACTTGATCCGAGGTCGAGATTGAGTGGTCGCGCCCCTTGTATTGAAGGAAAATTGCTGAAAAACTGAAGAAGGAGAAGAAACCTACTGTAGCGGCGGAGACGCGACGAAGGAGAAGCGCTGGGATTTTCTGATTAAATAGATATCAATGGACGGCCCAGATTAATTTGAGAAGATCCAACGGCTGATCTTGCTCTGATTGGAGCCAAACTTTTATGATGATGATCTGAGGTCAGGATCTGCCTTGTGGTAGCTCGGATCCTCCAGATATGCAACGGATGGTCCAGATCAACTCTATCTGTGAATGGACGCTCTAGAGCCCTCCTTGCTTGATCCAACGGTTGATTTAGCTCTGATTGGGATGAAACCTTCAGATCTTGATCATAGAGCTTGATCAACCCTAATCCTAGCTCGGATTGCTTCAGATCGTCCCGGATGGCTCAGATCTAGCCGCTCTTGAATCGGACGGCCCGGATTAATCGTAGGCTTGATAATCGGATCCGGGTCACTTCCGACTCAAGTTTGACCCAATATGCCCTAAGTCCTTGAACCTTTGGTGCCTACAAAAATAGATCCAAAATTTAGTGGCCAATTAATCCATTTTAATGTAATTTTGCAATTAAGTCCAAAATAAGATAAAGTTCCAAAACCTAGGGTAAAATCAGAATTAAGCAATAAAAACATGGATCAAACATGGATTTTAACATCTAAAATAATCACAAAAATGGTACTTATCATGCACTCTCCCCCTTTGTCATACATCTAAAATCACCAAAACACTTGCACCGACAATGAAAACATTTTTTCTTTTGAAAGTACTTAGTTTAAATCTTTGAAAGCATAGCAAAGAGCTAGTTAAAAAAATAATTGCACCAAAACATTACACTTTGAAATGTATTGTGTATCGAAAAAAAATATTTTGTACTTTCAGAAAACTTAGAAAAATTTTGTCTTAGAAAAATTTCCAATTGAGAAAGATTCTCAAAAAGAATTGCATGCATGAAAGATTTTTACTTAGAAAAATATGCACTTTTCGAAGAAAAATTTCACTTAGAGATTTTTTGCACTTTAAAAGAATACTTTAAAACATATTGTGCAGAAACTTATACTTTGAAAGATATTTTTCCTTTAAAAAGTTTGTACCAAAAAAAAACTTTGGAAAATATTTTGAACTTTTTGAAGACATGTAAGTACTTTTGAACAATCTATTGAGAAATGCAAGTACTTTTGAAAAATATATTGAGCTTTTTGAGAAAATGCAAGTACTTTGAAAAATATTATGAATTTGAAAAACATATGTACTTTAGAAAAATATTATGAATTTGAAAATATTTTGATCATTTTCAAAAATGCAAGTACTTTTGAAAGATAATATGCATTTTTGGAAAATATAAGTAGCTTTGAAAGATGCATTTTTTAAAGATATTTAAAAACATAATATTTTACTTGACTTGGTTTCCATTCCAGTCTGACACAATCCTTGGAAACCTTGTTAACTACAAGGACATTTCCCTATGTATCCTGGAAATTCTTCAAACTCAAGTAAATATTATTTTCTAAAGGAATTTTATAAACAAATTTTTTTTGAAAGTGATAGTATCATATAAAAGATGACAGTATTTAAAAAAAATTCCTTATGTTTTCAAAAGGATTTAAAAAATACAGTGCGTGAAAACATATTATTTTGAAATGTTCAATAATTCTTTCAGTTTGACCTCCCCCTAAACTTGATCCAGTCCTAGGAAGCTTGTTGACCACAAGTACTCTTCCTCTGAGTCTTTATAATTTGGTTTTAGACCAAAAGAATTATCTAATAATTTCAAAAATAATTGCAAATTTTTTTTTTGAAAAATACTTGTCAGAGAATTTTCTTTTGACTTAGACTTCCCCTAAATTTGACATATCCTAGGAGTCCTTATAGATTATGAAGAAGATTTCCTCTGTGTCTTTAGGGTTTATCAAAATCAAAAGAATAACTTTGAATGACAGTATGGTAATTTTCAAGAAAATAATTTTAGAAAATTTAATTTGGAATGAAGATAATTTTTAAAGCATAAGCCTTTTCGAAAACATACATGATAGTGATTTAAAGCACCATTTTCAAAAAGCATTTTGAAATGATAATGATGTTTTTTAAAGCATAATTTTTGAAAAACACTTGAAAAGAAAATTCTCCCTGACACCAACACCGTTTGACTCTATCTAAGTGCCTTAAGGGACTTTAGTGTTGACCTAAGAGGCTTGTGTCTAATTATGTTGGTCAAACAATTTTTCAAAGAGATATAATTTTGAAAATGTATAATCTGTATAAATAATCAGACAAGCATAAAATCCATAAAAACATTACCATGTTAAAGCACTATTTTGAAAATAGATTTTTAGAAAAAATATTCTAAAAATTTTGGAAAACAATTTTGAAAAATATTTTTCAATTTATTAGTCCTTAACATCTCACCCATTTTAGATGTCTCAGTACAAGCAAGCATGGTTGCCTTATGGGTGTATTGTGAGATGCTTGAATAATTTTTCTTAATTTATTGTTAAATTTAAGAGTTAATCAAAACTTGTGTTAGATTCAAATTTATCAAATAGTAAAGTGAATTTGAGTTTCGATAATTGACTTCCAGGTCTTGGCGAGACACAGAGACCTTCTTTGGCGGTAGCCTTATTGGAGCAACAACTCTTTCCTTGACAAAGTCTTTTATCGAAGATTCATTTTCAAATTACTTCTTGAAAAATTTTGGTCTAACTAGCTTAGGTTTTGGATCGGTAGCTTCGGCTAGTTCCACCAGCCTAAACAGACCAAGTAGGGTACGCCTTACCTTACTTGATCTTATTAGAAGGGCTTCCCTAACGTACTATCATCTCACCTTCACCTAATACTTGGTTGTTCAAGTTTCAATTAGTCTTTTTTTCTATAACCGCTCTAAATCATGCATAAACTTAAATATGAATGACATGACATATATTAAAAAATAGTAGATGCATGGCATGACCGTTATGCATGAATCAAACAATTCATAAAATTTTACTTAAGTTTCTAATAATGTATCAATTCCCGATTTGATACATGTCGTGTGAACCCGCGAATATGTCAACCCACTTTGACATATTTAATATTATTAATTTAATTATTAAAGTTTGGGTAAGATTTTATTTAATTCGAGTTTAAGTTATTTAAGAATTAATTGGAGTTAAATTAATTAAGAATTAATTTAAGTTGAATTAATTGAAGTTAAATTAATTAGAAATTAATTAAGATTGAATTAATTAAGAATTAATTGAAGTTGAATTAATTAAAGATTAATTGAAGTTAAATTAATTAGAAATAAATTAAGGTTAAATTAATTAAGAATTAATCGAAGTTGAATTAATTAAAGATTAATTGAAGTTAAATTAATTAAGGATTTAATTGAAGTTGATTAATTAAAGATTAATTGAATTTAAATTAATTTAAGATTTATTAAGAATTAATTGAATTAACATTAATTGAAGTTGAAATAATTAAAGATTAATTAAGTTAATTAAATATTAATTAAAATTAAATTAAGGATTACTTAAATTAATTAGGAATTAATTAACATTAAATTAATTAAGGATTATTTAGAGTTAGAATAATTAAAAATTAAGGTTCAAAGGATTAATTAAAGTTAAAGATTAATTAAGGATGAAATAATTAAAAAAAATTAAAGTTTTTAAGATTTAACTTGATTTATGTTTCAAAATTTCTGGGTTGATTAAAAGTTGTGGGTTTAATTTCATCATTTTCATTATTTCGAAAATATCTGATTCATTCACTATTTCTGCTTTATCTAATTTTTCATGTTTTTCTAACAATTTTGATTTGTTTGATTTTTTGTAATTTTTATTCACTATAGCCTTATTGTAGAAAATTCAATTACTTCCTCATCCTCATCATCAAGATTATATCCTTCTTCATCTTTATAATAAGTGGAGTAATTTGGGCCACTAGTTAATGTTTTGTAATAGTTTTCAGAATTATCCAAGAAAATAATTAAATTATTGTTTAAAGAATTTTCAATATCCTCAAAGTTATCCTTAGCATTATTTTTAATATCCTCAAGAATATCCTCAGAAAAATCATCTTTATCCTCAGAAATATCTTCAATATTTTCAGGATTAATCTCAAAGTTTTTAGAATTAATTTCAGAATTATTATTTATATTTTTAGATTTAATTTCAGGATTATCCTTAAGAATTTCTAAATTAATTTCAGGATTATCTTTAAGAACTTCAAAATTAATTTCAGGATTATCTTTAATAATTTCAAAATTAATTTCAGGATTATCCTTATCCTTAAGAATTTCAGAATTAATTCTAGACATATCCTTAAAATTGTCAGAATTAATTTTAGAAATTATTAAATTGACATTAAGAATTAAACAGTTAATTTCTAATATTTTAACCTTATCTACATTTTCTAACTGGTCATGCAAGATATTTATTTGACTATGCAATAATTCTAATTTATCAGAAAAATTATCTAAATTATCATATGGAAGTGCAGTAATTTGTAAATTTTTTGGAACGTAAATTTTTCGTACCTTTGCCGGACACTTATTCTTGTAGTGTCCGTGCTTTTGATATTTGAAGCACTGCACGTTGCTCTTGTCACTCCGGACTCCGGGTGCTGGTATTTCCTTTGCCGACGTTGAAGAACGAGTCTTACGAGTAGGACACTGATTTTTATAGTTGTTGAGGCAATCGACCCTTAAATGATTGGAAAATCATGGTTTTGATGTATGTGTGTGAATATGTTTAAGGTTAGAGTGTTATGTTGTATTTGATGTGTGTGATTGAGTTTGCAGGACTTGGAGAATCACACATGGTGGACATATCCGAGGGACGAGAGCCGAGGGAGGAGAGCTCCAAGGGCAAGCCGGGAAGTAGACTTCAAGGGCACACGTGAAGGGTGGCATGGAGGCAAGCCAAGGGAAGGCTTGCGTGCGCATCTGAGGGACGATAGCCAGAGGAAGAGGACTTCAAGAGGCAAGCCAAGGGAAGGCTTGCGTGCGCATCCGAGGGACAATAGCCAGAGGAAGAGGACTTCAAGAGGCAAGCCAAGGGAGCAGACCTGAAGGCATACGTGAAGGAGAAGGTCCGGAGTGGTTGGAACTAAGCTTGGGACTAAGCTGAGAGGCAGGGCAGTCGACTGCCAAAACTCATAGAGAGTTTTCGGCCTCGGACCAGTCGACTGCCCTTGGGGCAGGCGACTGGTATACTCTGAAAACTAGCCGTTGGCTAACAATTAATGCTAGACCAGTCGACTGCTCATGGAGCAGTCGACTGGTGCGGGGCTGGACAGACTGCGAGTTTGTCCTGTTCTCCTATAAAAGGAGGACCTTTTTGCACGTGAGCTGTACGGTTTCATACAGTGTCAAAGTGCTGCTCGTCTGAAGAGTGTCTTCTACTTCCTCTCTCATATTACTGCATTATGTAAAGAGGAAGATCACCACTATAAAGGTTTCTCCACCTGAAGGAGGTTTTCATAGTGAAAGTGGTGCTCGCGGCGTGGATCCTTGGATTAGTCACCCATCTGGGTGGATACCAAGTAACTCTTGTTGTTAGCATTGTACTTTGTTTCTTTTGCATATTATTATTCCGCTGCGCTAACGACAATTGTAGAGATCAAAATCAAAAATGTGTCATTCACCCCCCCCCCTCTAGCACGCCAAGACAATCCATCAGTTGGTATCAGAGCCGCTTCATTTCGGAAGAACTAACCGTCAACTGGAGCAAGTATAATGGCGTTTCAAGAGGGATACTCTACTGCACGACCACCCTTCTTCGACGGGAACGACTTCGCTTACTGGAAAGGTAGGATGCAATACTACCTTATGAACGATATTGAGAATTGGATTAGTGTTGCAGATGCTTCGAGGCACCCGTCGATGAAAGAGGAGAACCGACACCGATGAGATCCTGATCAAAGGAGATAATGAAGAGGGCGCAATCCAATGCCAAGGCCACCACCACACTGTAGTGCGGGCTCTCAAAGGAGCAACTGAACAAGGTGGGGTCGTTCAAGAGCGCCAAGGAACTGTGGGACAAATTGGTGGAATTGAACGAGGGGTCAAACGAGTCCAGAAGAGCAAAGAAGGACTTGCTCGTGGCCCAACTCTAATCCTTATCCATGAAGAGCAATGAGATTGTTAGCTAGCTACATGGAAGGGTGAAGGAGGTAATCAATGAGCTCCATGTGATTGGAGAAAAGATCGAGAACCGGGATATCGTCAGGTATGTTCTACAAGCCTTCCCAAGAACCACCTTGTGGGCATCCATGGTTGATGCATACAAGGTATCAAGGGATTTGTCAATTGTTAAATTAGACGACCTATTCTGTGAATTTGAACTACACGAGCAAGCTAATGTCTCGGCCAAAGAGAAGGGTATTGCTTTTATTGCAGAAAAGGAGAAGAAGAAGAGGAAGGAGAAGAAGAAGGTGATCTACTCCTCCTCATCAGATTCAGAGGAATCCAGCGCCTTTATGGATAGCGACCAAGAGGCATTCATGGTAAGAAAGATGCGTAAAGCTTTTAGAAATTTTTCTAACAAATCCTATGCTAGGAAAGGGTCCAAAGGCAAGGGTAAGGCCAAGGACATTATTTGCTACAAATGCCACCAAGAGGGACACATGAAGAACGAGTGTCCTCAATTGAAGAGAAGAGATGACAAGAAGGAGGAGAAGAAGAAAGGTGACAAGAAGAAGTCAAAGGGAAAGGAGAAGGGTGCCACCTACCTCAAGGCAACCTGGGATGATCCATCATCTTCAGAGGAAGAAGAAGAGCAAGTTTCCCATTTTGCTCTTATGGCGCAAGACCACTCAGATTCATCAGATGATGAAAGAAGCTCAAGTAGTGAAGATGAGAGCGACTCCTCCTCTTCATCATCCGAGTCAGAAGCTTCGGTAAGTGAGGTATACCACTTACCCTCCTCTACTTTAGTAAAGATCATTTCTAGCACTAACATGGACTTAGCTAGGGCTAGAAGTAATATTAAGGATCTAAAAGAAGAGATTGCCATGCTTAGAGTAGAATCTACCAAACTTGAAGAATTGCATGCTAGTTCTATTACATCACATGCTTCACATCTTGAAACTGAAAATAGGGAACTAAGGAAAAAGGTAGATGACCTCACAAAGGCCCTTAGGAAATTCCAAGTAGGATCTAGCAACCTAGATATGATAATCAATAGTCAAAGGGTCGTTTATAACAAGGCCGGTTTGAGATATAGGCCAAAGACAAAGGAAGTGGCCTTTGTCTCACTCACCGGTAGGATTGGTGCATCTAGGAGACAAGGGGCTAAGGGAAACACCAAGAGGGCATGGGTACCTAAATGATTTCTAAATGATGCTTATGGATCAAAGATTTGGGTACCAAAAGAGTATGTTTTTCATGTTGTATAGGTAAAGGTGAAGGAGGCCTCAACTATGTGGATAGTAGATAGTGGATGCTCAAGACACATGACCGGAGATGTGAGCAAGTTCACTACTATTAGCTACTTAAGAGAAGGGACGGTCTTCTTTGGAAATAGTGGAAAATTGAGGATTATTGGTAGGGGCACCATTGAGGTATATCCCACGATTTCTATACATAAGGTACTCCTAATTAATGATATGAAGTTCAATTTACTTAGTGTGAGTCAATTATGTGATTCCGGTTTTAGGGTCGAATTTCATGCTAGGAAGTGTATAATTAAACATAATGAATCAAATAATGTCATATTAGAAGGGTTTAGAGAGGCAAATTTATATTATCTTGATCTTGCTTATACTACTAACAATGTTGCTAAGTGTCCATGTCTAAAGAAGAAGAAGGGTGGTTGTGGCACCGGAGGCTTGGACATGTCAACATGAGAAGCATTGCAAGAGTGGCTAAGGAAGAGTTGGTGAAGGGGCTACCAATGATTAAGTATGAGAAGAACAAATTGTGTGATGCATGCCAAGAGGGTAAGCAATCAAAATCATCACACAAAGGTAAAACCCTAACCACTACTTCTTTACCATTAGAGCTTTTACATATCGATCTATTTGGCTGCCATAGTACTCCCTCACTTGTAGGGAGTAAATATTGTCTAGTCATAGTAGATGATTTTTCTAGATTTACATGGGTTTACTTTTTGAAACATAAGGATGATATCCTAGAAATTTTTATAGGATTTAGTGTTGGAACCGGGTGCATGTTGACATGGATACGGGTTCGTAATTTTAAAATTTAATTACGTGCAGTGGAAGGTTTAGCATAAATAATTTCTCAAATTATTTTAACCACGTATCTAGCATGCAACCTTATGTTGTGAAGACATGATCATACATTTAAAATTTTACAGAAAGTAAACTAATTTATTTAATACCTCGCGTAACTCGTAGAAAGGGACGAGATCCAACCGTAGCGTCCCTTGGAAGCTCCGCCTCTATTCGCGTCCATGCCGAGTTTTCTTCGGGATGACTTCGCAAAGCCACGAGTTTCGTGCCGACAAGAACTACTAGATTCTCCAAAGGCACGACAAGAATACCAAGAGAGAGATGGAAAGACTAACCACCAAACGAAGAACGGAATCAAGATTCCGGGAGGAAAGAAGGAGTCGCGCCCGCTTCTTCTTCTACTTCGGCCTCTTCTTGGTGGTGGAAGCTCATGGCAACCAAAAGGAGGGCCTCTAGGGCTGGCGCCACTAGAGGAGGGAGAGGGAGAGAAGGAGAGGGAGAGAGGCTAGGCAAGAATCCTTGATCTTTTGGATTGATTTCCAAGCCTTGCCTTGGTGCCTTTATATAGTAGCCTCTTAATCGCCAAGTCTCCTCTTAACGGAATAAATTTTAATAAGAAATTTATCTTTTAAATTTTTTCTATGAATTATTCCGTTATGCCAAGTTTTTATTATAACTTAATTTATAATAAAAACAACCATGTCTCCCCTTTTATTATGGAAAGAAATTTCTTTATATAAATTTCTTTATATAAATTTCTTTATCATAGTAAATCAATCCATTATTGATTTTATAAAATAAAATAAACCAATCCAAGATTTATTTTAATTTCCATGAAAATAAATTTTTTTATATAAATTTTTTTATATAAATTTCTGTATCATGGTAAATCAATCCATTATTGATTTTATAAAATAAAATTAACCAATCTAAGGTTTATTTTAATTTCCATGAAAATAAATCTCTTTATATAAATTTCTTTATCCATAATTTTATAAAACAAACCGCGCTCGGTTTATTTTATAATTTGAACCAAACAATTTGGTTCTCTCCTTTTGATGTGGCCGGCCAAACAAAGAGGGTGGGGACCCTCTTTGGCCGGCCAAACCCAAGCCGAAACCGTATGAATTAAACTCATTTAATTCGTCCAATAAATCTTCAAAAGACTTAGCTATTTTATGCTTCTGATGCGTCTCTGAAAAATTCAGATTCGACTCATCTCTCTTGATCGGAAAATCCAATTTTCAACTCGTTTTAAATCCCTCGGATCACTCGTAGTGCGTGTGACTAAATAGGCTTTCGATTTATGTTGGCCGTCTATAATCAACCAATTATAGAACAATCATGAGTGGCACCTAGTAGTACATCATGATCCCCAATTAATCGAAAGATCAACGGTTGACCTCAGAAACTATTCTGAAACCTTTCAGCAGCTTTAATGAATCGTGCCTCATTCCCTTCACCATCTTATACCCACTTGGTTCAGGACACGGTCTATGTGTGTCAGTCCCCACTAGGCTAACTACGTCACACCTAGCCCAAGTAATGTCTTTCTCGTCCAACGGATTCTAATTACTCTTATGTTTCTTAGAGATTCATACTCGGAACATGTGATGCTCTGGCCAGAGGCTTCGAGTAACAATCTGATGATAGGCCTTAGGTATACATCTCCTCGCAAGGAGTGGTGAATCCTTTGTAGGCTGTTCAAACATCTTCGGGCACTTCGGCTTATACCCAACCATCCTGGGTCTACACCTCCTTGGAGATGCTTGCTTAAGATGTCAAAGTATAAGTCTCCATGACCAAGATGACTTGAACACCGCAAGTCAAAGGAACATCGCACTTAAGCTGCAGTAAGAACTTCATTGACATATCTATATGTAGATTACCATATGAAGTTTTATAGCCAGTCACTCCAATGAACTAGTTCCCTTAACTAGCATTCATGTTTATCTCCGAACATCCCAATGTCACCAGCCAATAAGAATCAGCTGATTAGAGAATAACCCATGCTAGTCTCAACAGAATTGATAGTGTCCGTATTTATCAATTCATTGACTAGGGACAATTTCAATACTTCACAATTGCACATGTAGAGATAATCACTAGTTGTGAATTCATCACAAATTCTCTCATGCTGTAAATTGTATTGCGGACATTCAGTAAATGAGTTTAAGATCTCAATCAAATACACGAACATGTATACTCAAATAGTGAATATTCGTTTATTAAAGTAAATGATTACAATCATAAGGCGATTGCCTTAGGACACTTCTCTCATATTACTAACATTTAGTAAAAGGGTAGAAAACGAAAAACATATCAAAATAAACCGAATTAGGAGTGACCACGGTGGGGAGTTCCAAAATGCAAGTTTCACATAATTTTGTGTTGAAAATGGATACAAGCATGAATTTTCATGCCCAAGGACTCCTCAACAAAATGGGGTAGTTGAGAGGAGAAACCGAGCCCTACAAGAAGCTACGAGGACTATGCTTAATGTATATTCCCTTCCTAGCTATTTTTGGGCCGAAGCGGTTAACACCGCTTGTTATATTCAAAACTGGGTGTTGGTACATAGATTCCTAGGAAAAACACCCTTTGAATTATGGAATAGAAGAGTACCACAAGTCCATTACTTTAGGGTCTTTGGATGTAAAGTCTACATCTTAAATACCAAAGATGACCTAAGGAAGTTTGAGTCAAAAGCCGATGAAGGGATTCTAGTAGGGTACTCATCCACTAGTAGGGGATATAGAGTTTACAACAAGAGGACAAAAGTGATTGAGGAGTCCTCAAATGTTAAGTTTGATGAAACAACAAGTACCTACCCTAGAAAAGCCTCAATTGATAAGGATATAGAAGAAGTCCAACCCCTTGCCCAAAGAATCCAAGACCTACATTTGGAGGGCAACGATCTAGGGGGAGTAAGAAGTACCCTGGAGGAAGAGGAAGAAGTAGTAAATGAACCCACAACTTCTAGGCCCTTGAGACATCACCACGATCACCCTATTGACCAAATAGTGGGTGATGTAACTCAAGGAGTAAGGACGAGGTCCTATTTTTGGGATCAAACTAATCAAATAGCTCTAATCTCTCAATTAGAACCCAAGTCCATTGATGAAGCATTAGGAGATGTTGATTGGGTCTTAGCCATGCAAGAAGAGCTAAATCAATTTGAGAGGAGTGAAGTTTGGGAGTTGGTTCCTAGGCCCAATGATTGAACCATTGTAACCACAAGATGGGTCTTTAGGAACAAACTAGATGACCAAGGCAAAATTACTAGGAACAAAACTAGATTGGTAGCTAAGGGGTTTAACCAGGTTGAGGGATTAGATTATGATGAGACTTATGCCTCCGTAGCTAGATTAGAATCTATTAGAATTATACTAGCCTATGCCGCTCACATGGGTTTCACACTTCACCAAATAGATGTGAAGTCGACATTCCTAAATGGGATCATTAAGGAAGAGGTCTATGTAGAACAACCCCCCGGGTTTGAGGACCCTAACTATCCAAGACACATTTACAAATTAAGGAAAGCCTTATATGGATTGAAGCAAGCTCCCCGGGCTTGGTATGAAAGGCTTTCTTCATTTCTAGTGTCTAAGAGGTTTAGGAGAGGAACAATTTGTTGGGACCGGGTGCATGTCGACAAGGATACGGGTTCGTAAAATTTTAGATTTTTACGTGCAGCGGAAGAATTAGCATAAAATAATTTCCTAAATTATTTTAACCACGTATCTAGCATGCAACCTTATGATGTGTTGACATAATCATAAATTAAAACTTTGCGGAAAAGTAAACTAATTTACTAAGTACCTCTCGTAACTCGAAGTAAGGGACGAGATCCAACCGTAGCGTCCCTTGGAAGCTCCGCCTCTATTCGCGTCCACGCCGAGTTCTCTTCGGGATGACTTCGCAAAGTCATGAGTTTTGTGCCGATGAGAACTACTAGATTCTCTAAAGGCACAACTAGAAGTTCAAGAGAAAAGATAGGAAACTCACCACCAAGAATCGGAATCCAAATTCCGGGAATGAAGGAGAGGTGATCCGCTTCTTCTTCTTCTTGGTTGGCTTCTCCTTCTTCTTGTTAGCTCACGGCAACCACCTTCTATGGGAGGAGTTGCGCCGGCCCTAGCCCTCAAGAGGAGGCGCCGGCCCTAGATGCTTCAAGGTGGGCGCCGGCCCTAGGTGGGGAGAAGGGAAGGAGAAAAGAATAAAAGAGAGAGAGAGGGAGCTCTATATCAATCCACAATTCAATTGGAATTAAGGGCTTGCCTTTGGTTCCTTTATATAGTAGCATCTCCCTCGCTAAGTCTCCTCTTTAACGGAATTAATGGAATTAGTTATCATAAGAATTTTTATCTCATAAAATTTCTTGACTTATTCCATTAAGCCTAGTCTTATTATAACTAATTTATAATAAAACAAATTCTTCTTCTCTTTAAATTATGGAATAAATTTTATAAGAAATTTATAAACTTTCTTATTATGGAAAAATCAATTCATAATTGATTTTATAAAATTAAAATAAACCAATTCATGGATTATTTTAACTTCCATAAAAGAATAAATTTCTATAAATTTATTTATATTTAAATTTCTTTATACAAATTTATTTATCTATAATTTATAAAATAAATCATGCTAGATTTATTTTATTAATTAAAGCAAAATTAATTGGTTTCTCCTTTTAATGTGGCCGGCCAAACCAAGGGGGTTTGGCACCCTCCTTGGCCGACCAATCAAGCCCCACCAATCGCGAATTAAACTCATTTAATTCGCCCAATAAGCCTTCAAAAGACTTAGCCAATTTAAGTTTCCATTGCGCCTCTGATCAACTCAGATTCGACTTATTTCTCTTGATCGGAAAATCCAATTTTCAACTCGTTTTAAATCCCTCGGATTACTCGTAGTGCGTGTGACTAAATAGACTTTCGATTTATGTTGGCCGTCTATAATCAACCAATTATAGAACGATCATGAGTGGCACCTAGTAGTACATCATGATCCCCAATTAATCGAAAGATCAACGGTTTGACCTCAGAAGAAATTATTCTGAAACCCTTCAGCAGCTCTACTAAATCATGCCCCATTCTCTTCACCATCTTATACCCACTTGGTTCAGGACACGGTCTATTTGTGTCAGTCCCCACTAGGCTGACTACGTCACACCTAGCCCAAGTAATGTCTTTCTCGTCCTTTGGATTTCTAATTACTCTCATGTATTTAAGAGACTTGCACTCTTAACATGATATACTCTGGCCAGAGGTTTTGAGTAACAATCCGACGATAGGCCTGGGTATACATCTCCTCGCAAGGAGTGGTGAATCCTTTGTAGGCTGTTCAAACATCTTCGGGCACTTCGGCTCATACCCAATCATCCTGGGTCCACACCTCCTTGGAGATGCTTGCTTAAGATGTTAAAGTATAAGTCTCTATGACCAAGATGACTTGAACACCGCAAGTCAAAGGAACATCGCACTTAAGCTGCAGTAAGAACTTCATTGACATATTTATATAGATAACCATATGAAGTTTTACAGCTAGTCACTCCAATGATCTAGTTCCCTTAACTAGCATCCATGTTTATCTCTGGACATCCCAATGTCACCAGCCTGTGAGAATCAGCTGATTAGAGAATAACCCATGCTAGTCTCAACAGAATTGATAGTGTTTGTTTTTATCAATTCATCGACTAGGGATATTTTCAATACTTCACATTTGCACATTTAGAGATAATCACAAGTTGTGATCCCATCACAAATTCTCTTATGCTGTGAGTTGTATTGCGGACATTCAGTAGATGAGTTTAAGATCCCAATCAAATACACAAACATGTATACTCAAATAGTGAATTATCATTTATTAAAATAAATATTTACAATCATAAGGCGATTGCCTTAGGACACTTCTCTCATATCACTAACAAACTCCCACTTGGCCTAATGCCAATCGCTACGGTATCCAATACCACAGGCTCTAACATGACCCTCAAACTTGCATTGAGGCAAGGCCTTAGTTAAAGGATCCGCTATATTCCTTTCAGTGGGAACTCTCTCAATTTGTATGTCATTCCTACTTATAATCTCTCTGATCAAATGATAGCGTCGAAGCACGTGTTTGGATCGCTGATGAGACCTTGGTTCCTTCGCTTGTGCAATAGCTCCATTGTTGTCGCAGTAAACCGGCACTGCTTCACCAATGGATGGAACCACACCAAGTTCGGAGACAAACTTCTTGATCCAAACTGCTTCCTTTGTTGCTTCCGAAGCTGCGATATACTCCGCTTCCGTGGTAGAATCCGCTACGGTGTCTTGTTTGGAACTTGTCCAACTTACTGCGCCTCCATTCAAAGTGAATACGTATCCAGACTGAGATTTGGAGTCATCCTTATCTATCTGGAAACTGGCATCTGTATACCCACGTATTACCAAATCTCCTTCTCCATATATTAGGAACACATCCTTAGTTCTTCTTAAGTACTTAAGGATTGTCTTGACAGCCGCCCAATGATCCATTCCTGGATCAGACTGGTATCTGCTCGTGACGCTCAGAGCATACGATACATCTGGCCTAGTACATAACATAGCATACATGATAGATCCTATCGCGGATGCATAGGGAATCTTATTCATGCAAATCCTCTCGTCTTCTGTGCGCGGACACATAGACTTCGAAAGGTTGATCCCATGCCTGATGGGAAGGTAACCTTTCTTGGATTCCGACATGCTAAACCTCTTTAGCACTCGGTCTATATATGTAGACTGCGAAAGACCAAGCAACCGTTTTGATCTATCTCTATAGATTCTAATCCCAAGGATATAGGTTGCTTCTCCCAGGTCTTTCATGGAGAAAGTTTTGGACAACCAAATTTTAACTGTCTGTAAAACTGATATATCATTTCCTATAAGTAATATGTCATCGACATATAATACTAGGAATACGACTGCACTCCCACTAACCTTCTTGTACACACAAGGTTCGTCAGGATTTTGTGAGAAATCAAACTCTTTGATTGTCTCATCAAAACGGATGTTCCAGCTCCTAGATACTTGCTTTAGTCCATATATGGATCTTCGAAGCTTGCATACTTTGGTTTTATCAACCGATGTGAAACCTTCAGGTTGTATCATGTATACATCCTCAAGCAGGTTTCCATTAAGGAAAGCCGTTTTCACATCCATTTGCCATATCTCATAATCATAATGAGCTGCTATGGCTAGGAGCATCCGAATGGATTTAAGCATAGCTACTGGCGAATAGGTTTCGTCATAATCAATTCCTTGTTTCTAACGATATCCTTTTGCCACTAATCTAGCCTTAAAGGTAACAACATTACCTTCCATGTCGGTTTTCTTCTTGAAAACCCACTTGCACCCTATGGGCTTAATCCCTTCAGGTGGGTTAACCAAGTCCCATACTTGGTTTTCGTACATGGAATCCATTTCCGACTTCATGGCTTCAAGCCATTTGTCCCTTTCTGAACATTTCAGAACTTCTTCATAACTGATAGGTTCGTCATTGCTTATGAGTAACACGTCGTTCGATTCACTTATGAGAAATCCGTATCTCTCTGGAATATTGGGTGTTCTATCAGATCTACGAAGAGGTGGTGTTGATTTAGGTTCAACTGATAGCTCATCATTATGAGTTATTGGTTGTGGGTCTAGACTAGGTGTCTCTGTAATGTCTATTGGAGTTTCTTGAACTTCATCAAGTTCAACGCCACTCCCATTGTTTTCTTGTAAAAGAAATTCTCTTTCCAGAAATATACAGCATGCCTTGAAACAAACACCTTTTGTTCCAAGGGATGATAGAATTGGTAACCCTTAGTTTCCTTAGGGTACCCAATAAATAGACATTTATCAGACTTAGCATCCAATTTGTCTGATATAGTCCGCTTCACATAAGCAGGACAACCCCATATCTTAAGGTGAGTTAAGTGAGGTTTCTTACTATTCCATATCTCATATGGAGTAGTAGAGACTACCTTGGTCGGGACTCTGTTTAGCAAGTAAACAGCTGTCTTAAGTGCATAGCCCCAAAAGGATTTTGGAAGAGTTGCATGGTTCATCATGGATCTAACCATGTCCATCAAGGTTCGGTTACGCCTCTCAGATACACCATTATGCTGTGGTGTATACGCGGAGTCCATTGGGACAATATCCCATTGTCCCTAAGATAATCTTGAAACTCTGACTTAAGTATTCACCACCCCGATCGGATCGAAGTATCTTAATACTTTTGCCAAGCTGTTTCTCTACTTCATTTCTGAACTCTTTGAATTTCTCAAAGGCTTCAGATTTGTGTTTCATCAAGAACACATACCCGAATCGTGAGTGATCATCGATGAAGGTGATGAAATAGCTATAGCCTCCTTGTGCAAGAGTTGACATTGGTCCACATACATCAGTATGTATTAGACCAAGCAATTCTCCCACTGGATTACCTTTTCCGAAAAAGGGTAATTTGGTCATCTTGCCTTTTAAGCATGATTCGCATGTATCAAATGAACCGGGTTCAAATGATTCCAGAATTCCACATCGGTGTAATTCGGTCATGCGTTTCTTACTTACATGGCCAAGACGGCAATGCCAAGTGTAGGAGTCTATTCGATTATCTATTCTAGCACGTTTGTTGCTAACTTCGATATTGAAAACGTCACTGGATAAATCTAACGTGTAGATGCCATTGCACAAAGTTCCATTCCCATAAAGAACGTCATTTAAAGTTATGTAATAACAATTGTTACTAAAAGTTAAATGATAACCCTTTTCATTTAAGCATGAAATAGATACAATGTTCTTTATTAACGAAGGAACGAAATAACAATTATCCAATTCTAAGACACGTCCAGTGGGGAGCTTTAGCAAATATGTTCCGATGGCAACAGCAGCAATCTTTGCTCCGTTTCCAACTCGCAAATTCGCTTCTCCTTTGACGAGTCTTCTTCTATTCCTTAGCCCCAGTATGTCATTACATATATGTGAGCTACACCCAGTATCAAGTACCCAAGTGTTTGAGGAAATAGAGTGACATTCAATAACGAAGATACTTGAAGAGGATGGGGCATCGGATGCCCTTTCTTTCAAGGACTCAAGATAAATCTTGCAGTTCTTCGCAAGTGACCCTCCTTGCCACAGTGATGGCAAGTGCCTTTTAGGGTATTTTCAGTCTTTTTGACCTTTTTCTCCTTTCTCTTATTCTGTTCTTTGGCCTTCCTCTTAGAACCTTTCTTCGAGGAACCAACTAACAGTACCGTCTTTAGATCCTGCTTCACAGAAGGCTTTAAAGTCTTCAGCAGGTTGAGCAACTCAGGAAACTGGTCTGGAGTTGCACTTTCGGGAGGACGGTTGGGAAGATGATCTTCAAGGACATTAGCAAGCTTCTTTGCCTTGAGGACTGTCCTCAGGTTTCGAAGCCAGTCCATGAAGTTCGACCCAGTCAGTTTATTGGTGTCCAAAATGGAACGCAAGTTTAGAGAAGACATGATCGAGTGATTATCCTAGAAATACAAATTGAGATTATGTGAGAAGAATGATTAAAGAATGTATCATCATACATAAATTAAATCCTATTTATTTTACGAATTGAGTCACCCTTATTATCAATTCGGGAGATCGTAGGAACATCTCTAAATAGGTTGATATCCAACCATAGATAAGAACAACCATGACTGTGGCCATCAAGTTTTTCTTAGCTATGAAGGTAGGTAATTACACCGATTACATATCACATATATGTAACTATCACTTTATGCTATCAACTAATTGAATGTTTGCATAAATCATTGGGTTGTTAACTCATTAACAAGTATGTAACATTATACATAGCACCCAACTGCACCTCTCTTTACATCGACCTTGGCTGTGGCACAACAAATCGATGCTCCAAGCTTAAGGCTGACCCATTAATCAAGAAATAGTTTTAATATGGTTGGAGCTCATTCAACCGTTTAGTCAAGCTTGGATGTGTCCAACAACCAAAACTAAGGATTGACCTCTGACTCCAACTATATTATCATAAACTAATTCCATGGTTTGAACATGTTGAGGTTCAAGTCGGGCATGGATGTGTCCATCAACCCAAACGAGAAGCAAAACTCCGTTCTAACCATATTAATGGAAGGTGTTAGCCTTAATATTTTGTAAGGGGTTTTGGGTCTCATCTTTTCTAAGCACATTCATGACATATGATATGTCATGACTAACGATTTCCTTAATAAATTATATATGTGACTTAATTTATTAAGTCTCATAAATTGAATTAGGAACCGGATTCCTCATTCTAATTTCATACTTTATTAAAGGAATTGTTTTGGGAAACAATTTCCA
>JAGFNQ010006217.1:35832-98197 GCA_024364735.1 Boesenbergia rotunda | reverse complement strand
ATTTCCTTATACCGCAGATCATTCAAGGGGACAATGAAGGAAGCAGCAGGAGGGCAAGAACGCATGTGTGTCGTAGTGACTTGGCCCAGGAAACTATATGTTTACTTATATGTTTGAATAATGACTTATGGAACCTTATGATATGATGTTATGTGAGACATGATATGATGCTTAAGTTCAAAGTTAATATGCTAAGGTTCCCATGTCAATAAGTTAAGAATGGTAACAGGGCATGTATAAGTTAAGTTATTCCGCTGCCTTATGATGTCTACATGCCCTAAGCATGTTAACGTAACGCCGCTTAGGAAAAAAAAAGCGGGCGTTACAGGTTGGTATCAGAGCAGTAACCATCTCACTACACACACATCAAGCCCTCTTCCTGCCGCTTCCAAGTAAGTACCTCTTTACATATCTTATAGTAGGAAGATGTTTTATGATTTTAAGGTATGCCAGTATGAATGATATTTATGATGAAATGTACGTTACGATATGTAACGATGAATGATACTTTATCTTATTTTAGGAATTAAATATTTAGAATAATATAGGGGTAGAAAAGAAACTGATATTGACCATACTTGTCTTTTATGAAGAAAAGTATGGCTAGAAGACAGAGTAACCGACTTAACGAGACTACTTCATCGCCTGACCTGAGGCTCAATATACCTTATATTATAACCTATTTTAGGTCACATCATAAGACAATCATGTATAAGTATCCTACCTTATACCTTGGGTCTAAGTTAGTCATAATACAATTAGTCATAAGTGTGACTCAACCTTATGTTCATAAACATGGTATTAATTGAGCGTCATCGTAATATTAGTAATTAAGGTGAACCTAGTATTAACATAATGTTATATAACCTGTACAGTATATTAGTTATCAATCATATAACATAATTATATTATATCATATAAGGCAAATGGTAATAATATGAGAGGGTGTACTAATATCAGATTATTATAAATATAATTATAATACTAATTCCTTATCATATAAGTATTGTCATAATTCACCTATCATATAGGTTCTTAATATGAGCCTACATACAGGTTGACATGTATCATCTCAACCTATAAGTTATTACCTATACATATTATTCCATAAGCAATTATAGGTATTATACCTATAATTTATATGATAAGTAATTATAATTTATGATATTATGTATAACCTATAATATAGTCTCAGTAGGGAATTATATGATAGCCTACATACATAAGATTATAACACTCTCACCTATGTTAGCGTATAGTATTAGTTCCATTATACTAATACTAATATAGTTAATGGTATAAGTCATACGGTATAACCTAAAATGATACGCATAGGGTAGTGTCCTAATTATATTAACACCTATTATAGATTATGTGTCCACTATATTTTCATACTAATTATAAATATTAGTATTATCAACTATGTTTCACTATTATCTTATATATAATATATAAGATTACCTTAAGTTATTTTATGGTAATATAATAAATATGATCCCACTTATCATATAATAACCATTAACTAATATAATTCATAGCTCATGTTGTGAACTAATATTTCGGAACCATACTATTATTATGTTTACCCATAATTATAATAAGTATATAATTATGATATATGCATATAATTACATCATAGGGCTATTAATGACACTAGCTCAATTATGACAATCATGTATGTCACTTATATCATCAAGGATATAAGCAATTAAGAAGCCGTGAATAAAGTATCACATAATCATGTTAGTAATATTATCGGTTCCTTGAGTGGAAGAATTTTCCTTATTCGATGCGCCCGGGATCCACCAAAATGTATCAAGACCTGAAGGAGAAATTCTGGTGGTCCGACATGAAGAGAGATGTGGCGCAGCTGTTGGTACATGCCTAACCTGCCAGCAAGTAAAGGCAGAACATCAGCGACCCAGAAGAGTTATGCCAACGTCCGGCGTAGACCACTGGAATTTAATGCTGGAGATTGGGTATTTCTCAAAGTGGCTCCTATGAAGGGAGTGACCAGATTTGGGAAGAAAGGAAAATTAAGTCCGCGCTATGTGGGGCCGTACCTGATTCTGAAAAGAGTCGGTAAGGTGGCATATGAGCTGGAGCTGCCTCCAGAGATGTCAGCTACCCATAACGTATTCTATGTGTCCCTGCTGAAAAAGGTATCCCAAATATGGACCAAGGATCGAGCCACAGACGGTGCAAGTGCAAGAGGACCTAAGCTATGAGAGCAGACCCATCCAGATTTTGGACAGGGAAATCAAGAAGCTGAGGAGTAAGAAGTGCCCTTAGTCAAGGTCCTATGGCAAAGTCAACGGTTCGAAGAAGCTACCTGGGAGCGCGAGGACGAGATGAGACGCAAGTACCCGAGTTATTCTAAGTTCGAGGACGAACTTTCACGAGGTATGGGGGATTGTAACGACCGAAAAATTCTCTTAATATTTTCTTAAAATATTAAGCATGTTTAAATAATTTTCCAAGGGACCTAGAAATATTAAGGAGAACTTAGGCCTAGAAAATCCATGTTTTCTCATTTAAATTGAGAAAACTAAGTACCAATGAGCTTTAAATGAGCTCCAAAAATGGGTATTAATTAGGTAAAATTAATATAAATTAGGTAAAATTAATATAAATATAAAAGAATTTTATTTATGAATATTGGCATAATTATGGGTGATTTTAGGGGGATTTTCAGAATTTAGGAAATAAAAATAATAAAATAAATGAAATAAAAATAAAATAAAATTAAAGGTGCATGAGCCAAGGATTGAACCTTGGACCTCTTGTACAACCATGTAACCCTTAACCAACTCACCTAGCAAGGGATTTCTATGAGGAAATGAAGTGGATATAAGTTAAGATTAAGAAGAAGATGAAGAGTCATGGAGAGACTCTTCATTTACCTCCTTAATGGGCTGTTAAAGGGGGGTTTTGGGAGTTACCTCTTCTTCCCATTACTTGCATTTCGAAAACTCTTCCTCCCCTCATTCTTGCCGAGCACCAAGAAGAGGGTTTTCCCCTTGTAAAAGCTTCCACCAAGTTCCCATCTCCTAGATCTAAAGTCTCTTCCAAGGATACAAGGACAAGGGTGTTCAAGGGTCCAAAGATCTTACCATTTTCTTCTCCTCCAAGGTTCGAAAAATCAAGAAACCCAAGGTAAGACTCCCTCACCTGTGGTATAATAGTTCCCTATGATTTCCATGATTTTTAGCATGATATATTGGTTAGTTTTCGAATTTGATGTTGAAAGGAAAGAAAACCAAGACCCTCATGCTTAAGGGTTTCGGCCACCATGATTTCTAGGTCTATAAATATGATAAAAATATGTATAATGCTATTTAATGTTCCCTTATGATGTGTAGAGGTTAAGTATAATTTTTGGGAATTTTTGGAGTACCCTAGGACACCCTAGGGTTTCGGCCAACATGAAAGAAACAAAACTAAGAACCTTAAGTTTAGGGGTTTCGGCCACCATGATTTACAGGTCTATAATTATGCAAAAAATCATGATAATGTTATTTAATGTTCCCTTATGATGGGTAGAGGTTATGTATAATTTTTGGGGATTTTTGGAGTACCCTAGGACACCCTAGGGTTTCGGCCAACATGAAAGAAACAAAACTAGGAACCCTAAGTTTAAGGGTTTTGGCCACCATGATTTACAGGTCTATAATTATGCCAAAAATCTTGATAATGTTATTTAATGTTCCCTTATGATGTTTAGAGGTTAAGTATAATTTTTGGGAATTTTTGGACTACCCTAGGATAGCCTAGGGTTTCGGCCAACATGAAGGAACCTAAGCAAGCACCCTAGGACACCCTAGGGTTTCGGCCGCCATGTTTAAGGGTATAAAATGATGATAAAAATCCCAATCATGATGTTTAATGTACTCTCATGAAGTCTAGATGTTTAATACAATTTTTGGGAATTTTTGGGGTACCCTAGAGACCCCATATGTTTCGGCCAACCTCAAGGACCCAAGGGTTAGGGTTGAGCCTTTAACTTCAAGTATATGTTTATGTGTTGCCATGATAAGTATGATAAGTTTATGTTCAGGATATGAATGATTCCATGATAAGAATGATAGGGTTATGATCACGATGAAAATGATGCTATGATATGTTAGGTTCATGATATGAATGATGCCATGTTAAGTATGTTATGTTTATGTTTAAGAATGAGGATGATGCCATGTTTAAGAATGAAAATGATGCCATGTTTAAGAATGAAAATGATGCCATGTTTAAGAATGAAAATGATGCCATGTTAAGTATGTTATGTTTATGTTCATGATAAGAATGATACATGCCATGTCTTATGAATGATACATATGTATGTCATGATTTATGAATAAGATGTATGTATGCCATGTCTTATGAATGAAGTTAAGTACATGCCTTTAAGGCACAACTATGATGTTAAGTATGATGAATGACAAGTATGATGAATGAATGATGATGAACGACAAGTATGATGAATGAAAGATGATGCTTATGTCTTTAAGGCATAAATATGCTAAACGGCACGGTCGATGGTTGACGGTACGACGGTCGAGAGGATCGGTAAATGGGCCGGTAGACGGGCCGAGCCGTAACAAGTTATGCTATGTTAAGTATGCTATGAATGAATGATGAATGATGACACATGAAAAGTATTTTACTTTATGTATGGGCTTGTACCGGACCGAAGTATGGGTCCAAGGGATAGGCACCTTAAGAACGCCCCGGTTTTGGACTACCGTAGCTGTCCACGGTTCTGGCCCTACCGGAGCTGGGCAACAGGGATGGGCACCTTAAGAATGCCTCGGTTCGGGGACTACCGACTATGCTGTCCTTACCCTAGTAGGTTGGGGCTCGCGACCTCGGACTTGCTAGGGATGCGCGCTATGATGTATGTATGTGGTACAAGCCGGGGACCCCAAATGATGTATGATGATTATGTTTAAGCATTTAAAAGTATGTTTTAAAAGTTAAGCATCCCTTATGTATATGCATTCCACTCATGCATCCATTCATGTTATGCATTATGCTGTAATGATAAGATTTTATGCTTACGTTTCATGTTAAGAATTATGCATGAGAATGAATGATCTATGCCATGATTATGTTAGGAAGAGGTTCATATGCTATGATAGGTTTTATACCATGAATTATGCCATGCTTAGAATGTTCACTACGTTTATGAATTATGCCATGAATTATGCCATGCTTAGAATGTTCACTACGTTTTTGAATTATGCCATGAATTATGCCATGCTTAGAATGTCTATGATGTTTATGTTTATGCCATGAATTATGTCATGCTTAGAATGTTCACTATGTTTATGATCTATGCCATGAATTATGTTCACTATGTTTATGAATTATGCCTTGAATTATGCCATGCTTAGAATGTCTATGATGTTTATGTTTATGCATTTGAATTATGTCATGCTTAGAATGTTTATGATGTTTATGTTTATGCCATGAATTATGCCATGCTTAGAATGTTTATGATGTTTATGTTTATGCCATGTATCATGCCATGCTTAGAATGTTACTATGATTATGTTCATGCCATGCTATGTATACGACAAGTGACAAAAGATGTTATGTTCTAAGTAGAGCACCAAGTATGTTAATGTTTTATGTGCTCATTATGAGATGATGAATGATGAATGGTTTTGTGAGTAGGAAAGAGTCTTACTAAGCCTGTGTGCTTATAGTCTTATTTCCTTATACCGCAGATCATTCAAGGGGACAATGAAGGAAGCAGCAGGAGGGCAAGAACGCATGTGTGTCGTAGTGACTTGGCCCAGGAAACTATATGTTTACTTATATGTTTGAATAATGACTTGTGGAACCTTATGATAAGATGTTATGTGAGACATGATATGATGCTTAAGTTCAAGGTTAATATGCTAAGGTTCTCATGTCAATAAGTTAAGAATGGCAACAGGGCATGTATAAGTTAAGTTATTCCGCTGCCTTATGATGTCTACATGCCCTAAGCTTGTGAACGTAACGCCGCTTAGGAAAAAAAAAAGCGGGCGTTACAAATCTTGTCCTTGGGGATCCAAGATTGATTTGATCCAGTTTGTTGGTTCAGGCATAGTTTTGGTACCCATGCCTGAACTTTTGGTCTGGACTGGTTCAGTACAGCAAAATTGGATCATTGTCTAGATTTGGTTCTATATCCAAGTCCGTATCGATTTAGAACTGACTTCTATTTTCCAAGAATCATGTCAAGATTCTTGGAACCAGAAGTGAATCATTCTAAAGCTGATCTAAGATCCTTAACCTGAGTTTTTAGGGAGGAGTTCTCTTTCTCAAGTTTTTCAACTTGAGTAGGAGTCCCTTCTTGAACCTTCTCGGTTGAGGGTTTAGAATCAGCTCCCTCTTTCAGGAGTTTTACTTCCTGTCGGAGGGATTCGATTCGGAATTTGGCATTCGCCATATCTCGAGAAAGATACGATATCAATTCACATAATTGCACTCTAGAAAATCCACTTACAGTGATTTCACCATTTTCTGAAAATGTGAGTTCTCCATCGTTCTGCTCTGATTCTGACTCGGTCTCAAGTTCTTCGGAGGCAGTCAGGGCTAGTAGGGTTGACTGGGGTGCCTCTTCTTCTTCTTCTGAGGAAGATTCATCCTAGGTTGCTTGGAATGATTTCTTTCTTCTTGTTTTCTTGGTCTCCTTTAGGTTCGGACACTCCGTTTTGTAGTGACCCTTCTTCTTGCACTCGTAGCAGGTCACGTTGGGTTTGTTCTTTTCGTTTACGGGTTCAGCTGGTTCGTCTTTTCTTCGGCTGGCCTTCCTTCTGTTGGTTTGATTCTTCAGTTCTTTATAGTAGTTTCTTGCCAGTCGGACCAGCTTAGGTCGATCTCCTTCTTCATCTTCTGAGTCTGAGTCTGAGTTAGACTCGGGTTCAGGTTGAGGCTTTTTCTTGGTTGACCTTCCAGTTTTACCTGGAATAAAGGCAATACCTTTCTCGGCCAAATTGCAGTTAGTCTGTTCATGCAGTTCTAATTCAGAAAATAATTCATCTAATTTTATTTTTGAAAGGTCCCTTGAATCCTTGTATGCATCTACTATAGATGCCCACAAGGTGTTTCTCGGGAAAGCATTTAGAGCGTACCTTATTAGGTCACGGTTTTCTACCTTGTGACCAATAGTGTGTAGACCGTTCATTAGTTCTTGGATTCGGGCGTGAAGCTGAGCTGCTGTTTCGTTGTCGGCCATCTTGATGGTGTACAGCTTGTTCAAGAGCAGATCTCTCTTGCTGATGCGAGTGTCTGATGTTCCTTCGTGCAGCTCGATCAGTTTTCCCCACAGCTCCTTGGCACTGTTGAAAGGGCTCACCCGGTTTAGCTCCTCTTTTGTTAAGCCGCATTGAAGGGTCTGGGTCGCCATTGCATCCGCTTCAATTTTCCGTTTCAGAGCGGTGTCCCACTCTGTGTAGCTTTGAGGTACTCCTTCAGCATTTTTGGGGATCTCCAGTCCGGACTGGATGATGATCCACATGTCTACCTGAGTTTTCAGGTGGACCTCCATTCGACTTTTCCCATAGGAAAAGTCTTCTCCACTGAAAAGAGGAGGTCTGGCTGTGATGAATCCTTCTTGCATGGCCATTAGATATTTTATCTGAAAAGAGATAAGAGAAAGAAAAACTATTCCAAGACTTGGTCTTGGATTAGTAGTGCAGGATAAAAAAAATATTCGTCGAGTGGTGTTGCACCAACCTTGATCAACGAGAAGAAATTCGAAAAAAAATATTAGAAGAAATTCGAACGGAAAAAGAATATTAAACGAAGTTCGAACGAGAAAAAAATATTAAACGAAATTCGAACGAAGAAAAATATTTACAGAAATTCGAACGAAAAAATATTAAAAGAAAAATTAAATAAAATCCAAAAAATTTTCAAACTGGTGGATGCACCAAATTTGAACAACCTTGCTCTGTTACCACTTGTTGGTTCGAGAGAACCGATAGAGGGGGGGGTGAATATCGGAAAACGTTTGGATTTTAGGATTAGAGAAATTGAGCAGCGGAATAAAACAATCAAACTCAAACACAGATAGTTTTACTTTGTTCGGAGCCTAGGTCGACTCCTACTCCAAGGCCCACGATCGTTGACCGTTTTCTGCGGGCAATTCTATAAGTTCGCAAATCAGTTTACAGTATTGAATTACAAATATAGCAAAGTAAACTTTTAAAACGAAAGCTCTTCTTTTACAGACGTCTGATGTAGGTTGTCTTTTTCCGGAGCAGCAGGACGTCGTCGGCGCTTCAGTCTCGAGTCGGGAGGTTTCCGGAGCAGATCACGAGAGCAGAAGAGCGTAGAAGCGTTGAATGAATTCGTTGTTTTAAGCCTCGGGGTCGAGGGCCATTTTATAGGCCCAGGGGGCACCCGGAATGTCGGGGGCACCCCCACACGTGTCGGTCGATCTGCCTCCGTCTCAGTCAGCTTCTGATCCCTTCAATCTCGGGATCAGATCTTGACATGGGTGCCCGGGATGCTGGGGGTGCCCGGGTTGACAGGGTCAGAGCTTATCCCTTGGCTTCGCTGGCTTCTGCTTCGATGGCTTGCGCAGGGGGCGCTCGGGACGCTGGGGGCGCCCGGGAGCAGCGGGGGCGCCCGGGAGCACGGGGGCGCCCCGAACATGAACTGTCGAAGCCTTCTTTTGCATTACGTGTTTTGTGTTCACCTTGGGGGTGCCCGGGACACTCCGGGCGCCCTGGTCAGCTGTTGCCTCACTCCTTTGAGGTTCTCTGAGCTGCAGACACTCGTTCCTTCGGACCTGCATCCAGGGTTAGTCCAAAACACCATAAAGCAATAAGATGTTAGTTTATACAGCCTTAGCTGTCTTGGTTCTAACTTTGGGCCTCCAAAATGGAGCCCTAGGTCGAACCGACGCCTACTGTTCCCTCGACGGGGAACGCGTCCTCACCTACTCCTCTCGGGAGAATGTACCTGATGCCAACCGGCTCCTCCAGTTAGACTTTTGCCCAGCGGTCCTTTGCCAGGTCTTGGATACCGTGCTGTCCTTCTCTCGGTACCTTGCAGTCCTTCGCTAGGTCTTCAGTCCCAAGCTGTCCTTCGCCTGGTGCCTAGCAGTCCTTCGCTAGGGCTTCAGTACCCTGGCATTCCTTCACCAGTGCCTAGCAGTCCTTCGCTAGGACTTTTTACCCTGGCATTCCTTTGCCAGTGCCTTGCAGTCCTTCGCTAGGACTTTTCCTGCACACTTGAGTAACATGTTAGGTCACGAGTAAGACTTAACTTTTCAGTCCTGTTGCCATTATCAAAACTCAGGTTCGACTTGGGTGCTTTCTGCACCAACACAACAATGGAACAACTTGATACCAAAAAGAGAATAATCTGATGTGCCAAAGACTAAAACTGACTGCAGACATTAAAGCTGATCATCTCAGATTAAAAGTAATCAATTCACTTTGAAAACGAAGCTCTAAATGAGTTGCTACGCATGAATGCAGGATAAAACTCAGAACTGAAAGCAACAATCCATTAATGTATCTAGATGTAGAATTGAAATGCAGAAATTCAGTCATGGACCGAATGCAACTACATGAATTCAGAAACGATTCATTGATACACTCAAAACTGATGCTCAGAAATCAGACTGATTAGTTCCAATACAATTTATGTTTCTGCATAATCAATCCATGAATGCCGCAACCATTTGAATGGAGAGCAGAAATGCAGTAATTCAGAATCAAACTATTGCAGGTTAATTCAGATGTAGAGTCTAATAGATTGAACTGAATTCGAATGCCCTACTCTAATTTAGACAAGATACAACAAAAGCTAATGCACCTCTTGACACAACTTCAGCAACTACAACTAATTTCTGCAGAGAAGAAACAGACTTGCAGAGATGGACTGACTTTTGCCGAGACAAACTGATACGCATAAACAAACTGATGCAACATTCAGAAATGACAAACTGTAAACTTGAGTTATTATTTGATACAAAAGCAGAATTACAACTAATGGAAACAAGTAAATGTGCAACAAATAAACCGAATGCAATCCTCCAAACAAATGGATGCAGAATCGAAAATTCAGAACTGAGCTAAGTGCAGAAATACTTGAATGCAGAGATGAAATCACTAAACTTGATTCTATGAATGCAGGAATGCAGAAAAGGATCAACAGATTAAATACAACAAAGTTCCAAGGCAGCTAAAAGAAGATCTAACAACTACTTGAGTCAAAGTTCAAATGCTGAAGGAGAGGACTGATACGCAGAATTGAAGTGCAGAAAAATCTGATACGCAGCTAACAAAACTGATACGCAAGCCATTAAACAGGAAATGAACTGAAATTAAAGGTAACTAGACATTAACAAGCAATCTAACTAATTACGAAGCTAAATTTGAACACTAATTAGAGCAGAAACTATTCAGAAAGTTAAACTACAGCTCATACAGAAATTTCAGAAACAGAAATAACATTCAGAAATGAAATTACAGCTACAAACTAAAATTAACTAACGAATCTATCATCAACCCCTTCTCTTAGCTCAAGAACTCCTTGTTCTTCACGCAAGGGTGAGCCTCGAACCCCAAAGCTCAACAAACCTATGGGAAAACTGAATCTGCGAATCAAACCAACTCAGCTCTGCTCAAATCTGAAAACCCCTTCGATCTCCTCAATCTAGCTTTGTCCAATTATTCTGATGGCTTGGGAATGATCCGAGCTTACCCGAGAACCCCTCCAGATAGCTCAGATTGATTAAGGATGGAACAAAACTAGATTCAAGGTAATCGATGGCAGAGTTGATGAGACCTCAATCAGCTCTGTTCTTGGGCAATTTAGGGCTGGAGACTTCACGACAACAGCTTCCCAAAGATCTGGAACTTGCTCTAAGATCGGAATTGATGGGTCACGCCTTCAGGTTGATGAAAATTGAAGCAAAAACGAAGATCTACGCTGAAGAAGATGGACTGTGCGGCGAAGACGTGACAACGGAAGAGCTGGGAAATGTTTGATTAAATACATAACAATGGACGGCCCAGATTGTTTGGAGAGAATCCAACGGCTAATCTTCATATGATCTGAACCAAACTTTGATGATGTTGATCAAGGGTCCGGATCTTCCTCGTAGTAGCTCGGATCCTCCATATGTGCAACGGATGGTCCAGATCAATCTAATCTTTGAATGTATAGTCTAGAACCCTCTGAGCTCGAACCAACGGTCGAATGATCTCTGATTTGGATGAAACCTTCAGATCTTGATCAGAGTGCTTGATTAACCCAAACCCTAGGTCCCAGATGCCTCAGATCTAGCCGCTTTTGAATCAGACGGTCCAGATTAATCCGAAGCTTGATAACTCGATCCGGGTCCACTTCCGACTCAAGTTTGACCGAGTATGCCCTAGGTCTAGGATCCTTTCATGCCTACAAAAAATAGATCAAAAATTTAGTGGCCAAATAATCCAAATATGTACAGATTTGCAATTAAGTCCAAAATAAAAGTAAGTTCTAAAACCTAGGGTAATTTCACAATTAAGCAAGAAAAACATGGGCCAAACATGGATTTTGGCATCTGAAATAATTAATAAAATGGTACTTATCAACTCCCCCACACTTAAGCTTGAGCGTCTCGCGAAACCACTAAGTATGTATCCCCTAGATTTTCTTAAGCATAATTAGAAGCAAATGAAAAGAAATTACCTAAGGTTGTCAATTCTCAAAAATCTAAGCTCTATGGATTATTATCTCGTCCTTAAATCAACAACTTAGCATTTTCATCCTTCATGAGTCATTGAGATGAATTTAACTCACTAGCCTTTCAAGGAAAATTTTGGGTGCCTCTCTTCTGAAGTTCTAAGTTGATGATGGAAGTGGAGCTCACTCAAACACACATGCCTCTTGCACTACCATAGGCTTGCTTATTGTCTACTCTCCACCATTATTCATGATTAGGATCAACATCTACAAAAATAAATGAAAACATAGAAAATGGTAAGAAATGGAATAAAAGTCAAGAAAATAAAAAATGGATGGAGTGGAAGACTTGGTTGCTTAAAAATGTTTCCAATGTGCATTGCCCCTCTTTACAGTCCTCTAGTGATAACAAAAGTATGGTGGAGTAAAACTTTTGCCTTGCCCTTCAAAAATTCGATGAAAAGATCCTTTCTGCCAATTTTCTTTTGCGTGCCAACTTTGCTTGCTTCTCTTTTCTCATTCTTCTTTTTCTTCTTTCTTTACTTTCAATGGTCAGCTGCTTGTTCAGTCCTTATGTGCTCAAATTCCTATCAGAATCAACTTCAACTCAGCCTTGCCGTGAGCTTTAAAGGAATACTACTTGCTGTTTTTAGTTCCCAATTTTCTTTTCCTTCTTGTCTTTAGCTATTTTTTTTCTGTTTCATGTTCCAATTTCCACTCCACGCAGCTAATTTCAGAACCTGCCATTCTTCGATTGCTTAGCAACAGTTAGCATCAAATAACAGTGGAGAGTTTCAGCCACTGTTCTACAAATTGAATTCCAGCCACTGCACCTTCTCTTCTGCTCTGATCAGAATTTCTAACATCCACCTTTCTTCCTGGTTGGGTCAGTATTTTGCTCAATCTTGATGTGCTCATGCTCCCCAAATCCTTGTTCAGAAACTGACTCCAATCGCTGACTTGAAAAAGATTCACACTTTTATAAGTTTGCCAAAGAAAATGCATCTACTAATCCCTTAATTTCCAATTCAGCTCAATGCAATCAATTTTCAGACCTTGAGATTGAATTCAGCCAACAACCATTCTGCAATTTCTATCATAAAATCAGTGATGCACTGCTGATTTCTCCAATTTTGCTTCACAAACAGTCCTTCAATGGACTTGTATCATTTCAGCAGCTCTAATTTGATTTGTTTAGCTGCAATTCACCTTCTCCTTTTGGACAAACAGCTGCAAGATCAGTGCTAGCAGAGTGGCCGAATTCTCCAAAGCGTTTTTTCTCTTTTTGGCACTGATTTTTTTTCTTTGTTTTCAGCTTTTGTTCAGCCCCTTTCGAATTCTGAACAGCTGCATTTAAGCTTCTAGCAGCGTGGCCGAACAGCTTCATAGCATCAAGAAACATACTTTTTCTCTCTTTTGACATGGCATAGATTTCCTTTATTTGTGTGCTATTTGGATTACACAAAAATTTCTTCCTCAACCGAATTCATCTTGGCACAAATTTGCTTGGATCTTTAAATTATAATCAAGAGTCTAGATGCCTCAATTGTTTCCATCCTTTACCACTTCTTTTTGCTCACTCTTGACACCAAACTCACTCAAACTCAAACTTGGCACATGTAATTGCAGAATTTTTTTTTCTCGACATGAATTGCCTCTTTAATACCAAATCTTTCCAAAACACTAGTCACTCCCCCACACTTAAATCTTTGTCCGTCTCGGCAAAGTAGCATTAAGAAACATCCCAAACAAATAAGTCCATAGAAAAGTAAGGTTAAGAGTAGGAGATAAGTAAAGAAAAATAAAATAAAAATGATTAGTGCTAAAAATTGATGTGGAAAGGAAAACAAATGGATTAGTCTCTATAGATGTGATCCAATCATTGAAATATGGTTTTAAAAGAACCTAAGCAAGTTCTAGAGTACAATAGCATATGTGTGTCACAAATATAAGGCTAATTCTCACTAGGCAAAAATAATTCATCTCAAGTCCTCAATTAAGAATCTAAAACCAAGTAGTACTCAAGCATCCAAGAATTCATCCATGAGCTTAAACCCTAAGTTTTAACAATCAAATTTAATTTATTTTCCAAGAGATTCTAAAATGCTATGGAGATAACCTAGAGGGATACATTTATTCCTAGTCATGCAAGAAACAAATGTCCAAGAAAACTAACATGGTATCTACAATGACTCCTAGTCATTCTACTCTACTTACGCATTTATTAGCAAGGACTCAATTTAAAAGTGAAAAATGCAATAAAGGAAAATGCAAGAAAGAACAAACTCCCCTTTATTTCTGGTGGACGGAGTCTATCAAGAAGTAACCTCCATCATGGTAGTGGAGGAGTAGGGGTAGCTGAGAGAATTAGGACTCCCCCACACTTAAACTTTATAGAAAAATGCTCCGGTGGCCGAAGGCGATTTAGGTTCAAGATCCATTGAAAAGGTGGAGTGCTTCGAATTAAAGTAAAATCAACTCCTCCCTCTTTATGCCTTTTGAAAGTTCTTCCAGGAGGTTGGAGTCTGTTCACATGGAGCACCCACTCCAGAAGTCTTCTAGACCCTGCAAAACTATGTAATACCTCTCTCAAGCGTGCAGGGTAAGACAGAAATGAAATAATATCAGTCTCTGCATGAAATGTATCCAAAGCTGCATCATATCCAATGAAATCAATTCTTGGTATCTTAATAAATTTTTCACAATTATTTACTATAAAAAATGTATCCAGGAACTCATCACAAACAATGAAATCAATTTTTGGCACATCAATAGAAATTTCACAATTATTTTCCACCAAGGATGTGTATCAAGCAATGCATTACAACCAATGAAATCAATTTTCGATTCCTCAATAAGTGTTTCACAATCAATTTCAGCATAAGATATATCAAGAGCTGCATCACAATAAACACATTCAATTTCAGGCTCTTCTAGAAATTTTTCACAATCAGTTTCTATATAAGGTATATCAAGAAATGTGTCACAGCCAATAAAATCAATCTCGGGTACCTCCATAAGTTTTTCACACTCAACTTCAGCATAAGATATGGCAAGAGATTCATCACAATATACAACATCAATTTCAGGCTCTTCTAAAAATTTTTCACAGTTAGCATTTTCATGATATGTATCCCAACATGCTTCACTTTCAACAAATTTAACACTAGGTACCTCTATCAGTTTTTCACAATAAAATTCTACAAGAGATGTATCCATAAGCGTATCAAAAATAATAAAATCAATTTGAGGTACCTCTATGCAATTTTCAGAAGGAATAGGAGGAATACTTACCTGATCGTGCTGAAGAATACCTGGAGGTTCTACAAGAATATATGTAATTATTGGCTCCTCCTGGTCAAGTACATGCCCCACTTCAGGTTCAGGTTCTGGTGGACACTCAACTAAAGCAGGTGATCCTTGGGTTCTTGCTTCCACCATGCAAGTCCCTACACTTTCTGGTTCATCCTCTGAATCTTGTAATGTATCCATCACTATTGGTGGTCCCTGGGGCTTAGTGCAATCCCCTACACCTGTAGAATCATCTCCTATGCATGTTTCTTCTGTAATATCTGCAACAACAATATCAAAAAAATTAGGACCATCAATAATACTATCATCACAAAATGAAAGATGAGAATGGTCCTGTAGTGCTTCAGAATCTTCTTCTTGAGCTAAAAAATTTGGAAATGAATTTTGAACAAGAACTTCAGGAGGGATGCATGCTGTAGGTGCCCTATTTTTGATGTTTTCTTCTTCTTCTTCCACCAAAATTGCAAGATCACTTGAAGAAGGACTTGGCCATGCACTAGGGTCACCTTGAACTGATAAAAAATCAACTCCGGGGCTGTTTTGAATGGGAAAATGGGATGCTGGAAATTTTTTAGGAAATTAGCCATCTGGAGTGTTTAAACATGACACAACCTCTTCATTCCCCAATGATAGATCACCATCATACCCCTAAGAATTAAGAGTAGCTTGAGAAGATAATGTTGGATCGAGATAACCGATAGAGGGGATGAATATCGGTAATCGTTCGGATTTTCGTAAAGAGCAATTGCACAGCAGAAGTTTAAAAGAACACAACACAGAGACACAGTCGATTTACTTGGTTCGGAGCTTGTGTCGACTCCTACTCCAAGGCCCACGGTCGTTGACCGTTTACTTTGGGCAATTCTATATGAAGCGCAATAATAGTTTACAGAATTTAGTTACAAAGTAAGTGCACTAAAATAATAATAAAGAATAGCGCTCTTCGTTACCGACGTCCGGAGTGGATTGACATTTTCGGGGCAGCGGGACGTCGTTGGCTCGAGTTGGAATGTTTCCGGAGCAAGGCACGAGCGTAGAAGAGCTTTGAGGCGTTGAGAGAACGGATGCCTTGAAGTCTTGGTCGAGGGCCCTTTATATAGGGCCAGGGGCCCCCGAGACGTCGGGGGCCCCCCCCCACGTGGCAGTTGATCCGCATAAAGCTCGGTCAACACTTGATCCCTTTACCTTCGGGATCAAGTTTGACCGGGGCGCCCGGAGCGCACGGGGTGCCAGGAGCGCACGGGGCGCCCGGAGCGCACGGGGCGCCCGGATTGACCGGGTCAAACACTTATCAGGCTTCGCTGGCTTCTGGATCGAGGCATGCGCATGGGGGCGCCCGGGACGGAGGGGGCGCCCAGGAGCACGGGGGCGCCCCGCCCAATAGTTGTTCGATGCCTTCATTTCTTGATTTGTTTTGTATGCACCATGGGGGCGCCCGGGACACTCCGGGCACCCTACTCAGCCAATGCCTCTTTCCTTTAAGGCTTTCTGAGCTGCAGACACACGTTCCTTCGGTCCTACATCCAGGGTTAGTCCAAAACACAATATAGCAATAAAATATTTATTTATACAGCCTTAGCTGTCTTGGTTCTGACTTTGGTCTCCAAAATGGAGCCCAAGGTCGAACCGACGCCTACTGTTCCCTCGACGGGGAACGCGTCCTCACCTACTCCTCTCGGGAGAATTTACCTGATGCCAACCGTTCCTTTGGTTGGACTTTTGCCTGACGGTCCTTTGTCAGGTCTTGGATACTAGCAGCCCTTCGCTAGTTGCCTAGCAGTCCTTCGCTAGGACTTGGTGACTAGCAGCCCTTCGCTAGTTACCTAGCAATCCTTCGCTAGGACTTGGTGACTAGCAGCCCTTCGCTAGTTGCCTAGCAGCCCTTCGCTAGGACTTGGTGACTAGCAGCCCTTCGCTAGTTGCCTAGCAGCCCTTCGCTAGGGCTTTGGATCCTGGCAGTCCTTCTCCAGGTGCCTAGCAGTCCTTCGCTAGGGCTTTGGATCCTGGCAGCCCTTCGCCAGGTGCCTAGCAGCCCTTCGCTAGGACTTTTCCTGCACACTCAGTGAATATTGTTAGATCACAAACAAACTTAACTTTGAATCCTTTGCCAATATCAAAACAAGGTTCGATATGGTGCTTCCTGCACCAACAATCTCCCCCTTTTTGATTTATGGCAACACAATTCAAAGTTAAGTAAAAAAACATATAACAGTTAAGCAAGAGGGTTAAGACCAATAAAACATAGCAATTCTGAACAGTCTAAAACCAATGTAATTTTAACAGAAAAATGTTTTTCACACTCCCCCTGAATAGAAAAAAAAAATTTCACACTCCCCCTGAATCATTGTGTTATAAAATACTTAGCTTAACACTTAACTTTGACCCTTCCTCCCCCTTTGATATATATCAAAAAAAAACATGGGTGAACAAGTTAAAAAAAAAGGTTTTGCAAACTTAAATTTTGTTACAACACTTTTACTTAGCTTTGCAAAATGAATTTTACTTAGGCATGATTTTCAAGCCAAATTTTCCTAACAAATGGTTCAACTTTGAGGATTGGGAGAAAACTTTGCTTGGAAATACTTTGTGTATTTTGAAAAACAAAATCTTTAAAAAATTTCTAGACAAGTTTTTCACCAAGACAAACATTTGCCAAAATTTTCAAAAAGTCTTTGCTCAGGCAAATTTTGTTTACTAAGGAGAAACCTACTTAGAAATATTTGCAAAAAGATGCTCTTAGAAATTTTTGAAAGCACGCTTAGAAATTCAACTTTGCTTTTTGAATAAGAGAAAGCTTTTGAAAAAACATTTTGATTTTGAACAATTTGAGCTTTTTCTCTCCTTAGCTGTTTATTAGTAAAGAAATATATTTTGAAAGAAGTCTTAAGAAAAAATTATGTATCGAGCCTATGAGTTTTGAAAACATAAAAATACTTAGCATAATTCTTGAAAGTATAGCAAAAAACTTTAAACTGCACCAACAAAACTCTACTTAAAAAATATTTTATATTTGTAGGCAAATCTTTTAGAAACTTCATGCACTTAGAACACTATTGCCTTTACAAGTATTAGTACTTTTCCAAACATTGTACTTTGAAAAATAGAAGTACTATTGAAGATTATGCATTAAAAGAAATTATTTTTATTTTGAATACTTGACTTGATTTCTTTTCCAGTCTGACACAATCCTAGGAAACCTTGTTGACTACAAGGACATTTTCCTAAGTGTCCTGGAAATTTCTCCAACCCAAGTAAATATTATAAAAGTAACTTTATAAGTCACAAGAATTTTGAAAAATAAAATAATAGTATTTTGGAACAAAAAATTATTTAAGTTTTCAAAAGGATTTTAAACTTGTAGTGCATGAAAACATATAATAATTCTTTTAATTTAATCTCCCCCTAAGTTTGACCCAGTCTTAGGAAGCTTGTTGACTACAAGCGATCTTCCTCTGAGTTTTAGGGTTTGATTTAAATTACAAGAATTATCTAATAACTTCAACACAATTAAAAAATATTTCAGAAATTCTTTTGACTCAGACTCCCCCTAAATTTGACACATCCTAGGAGTCCTTGTTGATCATGAAGTGGACCTTCCTCTGTGTCTTTAGGGTTTATTAAAATCAAAAGAATCATTTTGAACAATCTTCAGAGTATGATAACTTTCAAAGTTAAATTTTTGAAAATATAACTTGAAATGATAGCACAGTTTTCGAAAATCATGATGTTAATTTTTCAAAGAGATAATAACATATGAGGGTTTTTGAGTCAACTTTTGAAAACCATATTTTGAGATGATAATAAGTTTTAGAGCATAAGGTTTTTGAAAAAGTTGAATTTTTCGAAAAAGATTAAGAAGAACTCCCCCTGTATCCGACACAGTCTGATTTTTATCTAAGTTTCTTAAGGGATATCAGTGTTGACCAGGTTTGACTATGTGGGCTAGGGTTGACTATTTTGACCAAATCAGAATAAGCCCAAGACTCTATTTATTGTGATATTTGAAAAAAATGTGATAAATAAAGAAGTAGGATTCAGTACAATAAATTAAAAATTAGAGGTAAGTTTGAATAATTTTTGCAAACTTTTTCATTTAAAAAGATAGTGAATCATGCTTTTAGGTCCTAGATGTCTCACCCAGTTCTACGTGGTCAAACATGTTAACCTTATGGGTTGTGTGAGATAAATATTTAAATTTAAAAAAAATGGTTAATTTTGAACCATTAAATCTTAGTAAAAAAATGATTTTTGAGGATTTTGAAATCAATTAGAATTTTAACTTTCAATTTTAAAAGTTAGTTAAATTAAATTTGATTGTTAAAAGTCAGATGAATTAAATTTGAATTTTAAAAATTAAATTTGAATTTGAATGAATTAAATTTAATTTGTTAAGATTTAATTGAATTGATTTAATTTTGATTTAATTAAGATTTGATTAAGATTTGATTTTGATTTAATTTAATTTAATTGATTAATTAGGATTTAATTGAATTTAATTGATTTATTTGGATTTAATTGAATTTAATTGATTATTAGGATTTAATTGATTAATTAGGATTTAATTGAATTTAATTGATTTATTAGGATTTAATTGAATTTAATTGATTAATTAGGATTTAATTGATTAATTAGGATTTAATTGAATTTAATTGATTTATTAGGATTTAATTGAATTTAATTGATTAATTAGGATTTAATTGAATTTAATTGATTAATTAGGATTTAATTGAATTTAATTGATTAATTAGGATTTAATTGAATTTATTTGATTTATTAGGATTTAATTGAATTTAATTGATTAATTAGGATTTAATTGAATTTAATTGATTAATTAGGATTTAATTGAATTTAATTGATTAATTAGGATTTAATTGAATTTAATTGATTAATTAGGATTTAATTGAATTTAATTGATTAATTAGGATTTAATTGAATTTAATTTAGTTGGTTGGGTTGGACTCAACTTTTAGGTCCTAAGCATCTCACCCATTTCTAAGTGACAAAACAGGATATCCTTAACTGTTTTGTGAGATGTATTAATTTTGTCTTTAATTTTATGTTATCACTATGATTTGATTGAAGCTTGTGTAAGATTCGAGTTTAACAAATAATAATTTAAAAGTGAGTTTCGATAATTGGCTTCCAGGTCTTGGCGAGGCACAGAGGCCTTTTTTGGCCGTAGCCTTATTGGATCAACAACTCTTTCCTAGACAAAGCCTTTTAAAGAAAGATCATTTTCAAATCATTGTTTAAGACACTCTGGTCTAACTAGATTAGGATTCGGAGAGGTAGCTTCGGCTAGTTCCACCGGACTAAAAAGACCAAATAAGGTACTCCTTACCCTACTTGATTCCTTAGTCAGGTTTCCCTAACGTACTATCATCAAACCTTGTCCTAATACTAGGTTGTTCAAGTTTCAATTTAATCATTTGTCCTTAATCTAACCAATCCTAAATCTAAGCAAACAAAAATACAAATAAAAAGAACATATAGTTAAAGCAAACAATTATCTAAGTCACATCATAATTGAAATAATACTCGGGTTTCTTAAAGTCAGCAAGGTTGGGAATTAAGTTTTCCAACATAATAGCCTTAAATAATTTATATGAATTAATTTTGTTCTTTGAGGTAAATATTATATTTTTAAATATCGTAAATTTACCTTTTGATTCCCTGTTGGGAATCTCCCCCTTGATACTTGCCGTCTTTCCTTTTTGTGTCTTTAGCATCTTGTAGTGATCACAAGCTGATTGGGCCGGTTTAGTTTGATCTCCTTCTTTGTTGTCAAATTCTGAGTCTGAGTTGGACTCAGGTACTGGTTGAGGCCTCTTCTTTGGTGGTTCTCTTGGAGCCTTCCCTGCACTAGAAATTACACCTTCCTCGACCATTACAGTATCTGTTTTATTATTTAATTCTAATTTTGAAAATAATTTGAAGTCAGTTACCGTCTCAGTCAATTCATAGTCCGATTCTATTTTGATTTCAACTTTAGATTCGGCTTCAGACTCTGAATCAGCTGTCTGTGCTTGAGCTTATAAGATCTCAACATCGGAGCTCTCTTCGTGTAGATTGATTAGCTTTTCCCACATCTCTTTAGCACAGTTGAAGGATCCGACCCGCTTCAGTTCTTCTTTGGTCAGGCCGCATTGTAGGATTGCAGTCGCCCTTGCATCTGTCTCGATCTTTCTTAGGGTTGGTTCGTCCAATTTTTCCCAAGTGATCGATGTTCCTTCTTCTGTGGGGAATGTAAACCCCGTTTGGATTATCAACCATAAATCCAAATTGGCCTTCAGATGGGATTCCATTAGACTTCTCCAGAAATTGAAGTTCTCGCCGGAGAATAGCGGTGGGCAGGCACTGTTCCACTCTTGGTTGGCCATTTAAGATAATCCTTGCACACAAAAGAAATAACAGAATGTACCAAGACTTGGTCTTGGATTAGTAGTGCGGGAGAAGGAAAAAAATAGCCAAAAAAATATTGCACGAATTTCGATGTAGAATAATAATAAAATAATAAAAATATTTTATGACAAAATTTTTTAAAATATTGATTTTGTTAATTCTGATTAATATTGAAAAAGTTAGAATTTAATATTTGGGAAAAAATTTGCTCGAATTAAAGTAGCACGAATTTCGAGAAAAATATTAAAATAATAATAAAAAAAGTTTATGATAAATTTTCAAAATTTGTTCGTTTTATAAATTCTGACTTATGGTGAAAAAATAAAAATTCAAAATTGAAAAAGGCGAACAAATATTAAATACACCTATAGATATTATTTATATGAAAATAAAAAAGCGAACAAGATTGAGTTGTGTTGATTAACAAAAAGAAAAGAAATAAAATAAAAAATTCATAAATCCGAAAAAAAAACATTCAAACTGGTGGTTGCACCAAGTTTGAACTACCCCGCTCTAATACCACTTGTTGGATCGAGATAACTGATAGAGGGGGGTGAATATCGGTAATCGTTCAGATTTTCGTAAAGAGCAATTGCACAGCGGAAGTTTAAAAGAACACAACACAGAGACACAGTCGATTTACTTGGTTCGGAGCCTGTGTCGACTCCTACTCCAAGGCCCACGGTCGTTGACTGTTTACTTTGGGCAATTCTATATGAAGCGCAATAATAGTTTACAGAATTTAGTTACAAAGTAAGTGCACTAAAATAATAATAAAGAATTGCGCTCTTCGTTACCGACGTCCGGAGTGGATTGACTTTTTTGGGGCAGCGGGACGTCGTTGGCTCGAGTTGGAATGTTTCCGGAGCAAGGCACGAGCGTAGAAGAGCTTTGAGGCGTTGAGAGAACGGATGCCTTGAAGCCTTGGTCGAGGGCCCTTTATATAGGGCCAGGGGGCGCCCGGGACGTCGGGGGCGCTCCCCCACGTGGCAGTTGATCCGCACAAAGCTCGGTCAACACTTGATCCCTTTACCTTCGGGATCAGGTTTGACCGGGGCGCCCGGAGCGCACGGGGCGCCCGGATTGACCGGGTCAAACACTTATCAGGCTTCGCTGGCTTCTGGATCGAGGCATGCGCATGGGGGCGCCCGGGACGCAGGGGGCGCCCGGGACGCAGGGGGCGCCCGGGAGCACGGGGGCGCCCCGCCCAGTAGTTGTTCGATGCCTTCTTTTCTTGATTTGTTTTGTATGCACCATGGGGGCGCCCGGGACACTCCGGGCGCCCTACTCAGCCAATGCCTCTTTCCTTTGAGGCTTTCTGAGCTGCAGACACACGTTCCTTCGGTCCTGCATCCAGGGTTAGTCCAAAACATAATGTAGCAATAAAATATTTATTTATACAGCCTTAGCTGTCTTGGTTCTGACTTTGGTCTCCAAAATGGAGCCCTAGGTCGAACCAACGCCTACTGTTCCCTCGACGGGGAACGCGTCCTCACCTACTCCTCTCGGGAGAATTTACCTGATGCCAACTGTTCCTTTGGTTGGACTTTTGCCTGATGGTCCTTTGTCAGGTCTTGGATACTAGCAGCCCTTCGCTAGTTGCCTAGCAGTGCTTCGCTAGGACTTGGTGACTAGCAGCCCTTCGCTATTTGCCTAGCAGTCCTTCGCTAGGACTTGGTGACTAGAAGCCCTTCGCTAGTTTCCTAGCAGCCCTTCGCTAGTTGGCTAGCAGCCCTTCGCTAGGGCTTTGGATCCTGGCAGTCCTTCGCTAGGGCTTTGGATCCTGGCAGCCCTTCGCCAGGTGCCTAGCAGCCCTTCACTAGGACTTTTCCTGCACACTCAGTGAATATTGTTAGATCACAAACAAACTTAACTTTGAATCCTTTTCCAATATCAAAACAAGGTTCGATATGGTGCTTCGTGCACCAACAGATAATTGTCCTGATTCTTGGGCTTGCCTTTGTTTCATTTGATGAACTAATTGTTCCAATTGTCTTCCATGGGTTTGAAGCCTTTGTTGTTGTTCTTGAATTTGTTGCAACATCTCTATCATCCTTTGTTGTTGAGTCTCATTCTCATTAGGATTCTCAAAGCCTCCTTGATTAGTGTGGAACTCCTGTTGGTCTTGAAATGTAACATAAGGCTGCTGAAAACCAAGAGTAGGTTGTGCATTCTGAAATTGTAGCTGTTGGGGTTGCTCAAATGGTTGAATGGACTGATTAAATTGCTGAAAACTTGGTTCACAACATGGTGGAGATGGCTGAAAATTATGATTCTGGAAACTCTGATCATGGGGCTGAAATTGTTGGTTGGAAGTTTGGATTGGTTGCTGAAATTCTGATTCTGGAATTGAAAACTCTGAAATGGTTGGGACTGAAAATTCTGGTTTTGAAACTGAAAATTTGGATCGTATGGCTATGAATGTTGAAGAGGTTGTTGAAAATTCTGTATGGGTTGAAATTCTTGCTCCCATGGCTGAGGTTGAGGCTGAAATTGATTATTTCCCTGCTAAAAACTTACAAAAGGCTGCTGGAAATTTTGGTTAAGATGCTGAAATCCTTAGGTTGGTTGAACTTGATGGAAGGGTGGTTGCTAAAAATTCTAATTATCTAAACACCCTTGCTGAATTCCTTGAAAATGTGATTGATCTTGTTGATAAGGTTGCTGAAAGTTGGGCTGAAATTGCTGCAATTGGGGCTGAAAACTCTGGAATTGTGGCTGCCCAATCTGAGTTTGCTGGAAATTTGGTAGACTTGGCTGAAGATCTTGCTGAAATTGTTGGAATTGCGGTTGAAATTGCTGTGGTGGCTGCTGGAACTGTTATGGTTGCTGGAATTGTTGTAATGGTGGCTGAAAAGACTGATTTGGTTGCTCAAAATTCAAATGGGGTTGCTGAAAAGCTTGGTTTTGCTACTGAAATTGTGGACACGGTGGCTGGTAAGTAGATGAATGACAGTTGGATATTTGTTGATTCACATGATTCACCCAAAACTTTAACTCTGACAGTGCACTTGTGATCTCTTTACAGTCCTCTGGTAAAAATATTTTGATCTTGCAGCCCTGTCACAAAACAAACAAGAAAAATGGCAGCAACCGTATACAAAATATAAAGCACAAGAAAATAGAATCAAATGATATGCCCATAAGCACACAAGCAAAAATCAAACAAATCAACTAGTTGCTTCCCCGGCAACGGCGCCAAAAATTTGACGGACCCAAACTAGTTGTCACGAAAGTGGATCTCAAATTTAGATATTTATAAGCTGGAAACCCTTTTTGCAATCAAAGTATGAAAACGTAGTAAAGGGGTCACAGGTCATATTTTTCCTAGGGCTAGTTGAAATTGTGTGATTCGAGCTTGTATTTATGTGTCGTTTATGAATTTTGGGTTTCAAATAAAATTGGGTTTTTGGATTGCAATTAGGAATGAAATTGAAATGAAAAGAGAGAATTTTAAATCTGGAGTTTAACTCGGCAATGGCAATTATAGGACTCAACCAATGAACAATTTATCCAACTAATGCAACCTTGTCCAATTTGGAAATCAAATCTGTTATCAAATCAATCCGGATTCTGATTGATACAAATTTAAAGAGCTGCTTCAGGAATTACTACTCCAACAAATCAAATGCAAATCATTCTATAACCAAACTGCTACAACTTAGTGCCATGTCTTCACTTGATACAAAAGTGCAACAATGGAACAACTTGATACCAAAAGGAGAAAAATCTGATGTGCCAAAGACTAAAACTGACTGCAGACATTAAAGCTGATCATCTCAGATTAAAACTAATCAATTCACTTTGAAAACGAAGCTCTAAATGAGGTGCTACGCATGAATGCAGGATAAAACTCAGAACTGAAAGCAACAATCCAGTAATGTATCTAGATGTAGAATTGAAATGCAGAAATTCAGTCATGGACCGAATGCAACTACATGAATTCAGAAACGATTCATTGATACACTCAAAACTAATGCTCAGAAATCAGATTGATTAGTTCCAATACAATTTATGTTTCTGCATAAACAATCCATGAATGCCGCAACAATTTGAATGGAGAGCAGAAATGCAATAATTCAGAATCAAACTATTGCAGGTTAATTCAGATGCAGAGTCTTATAGATTGAACTAAATTCGAATGCCCTACTCTAATTTAGACAAGATACAACAAAAGCTAATGCACCTCTTGACACAACTTCAACAACTACAACTAATTTCTGCAAAGAAGAAACAGACTTGCAATGATGGACTGACTTTTGCCGAGACAAACTGATACGCATAAACAAACTGATGCAACAATCAGAAATGACAAACTGTAAACTTGAGTTATTATTTGATACAAATGCAGAATTACAACTAATGGAAACAAGTAAATGTGCAACAAATAAACCGAATGCAATCCTCCAAACAAATGGATGCAGAATTGAAAATTCAGAACTGAGCTAAGTGCAGAAATACTTGAATGCAGAGATGAAATCACTAAACATGATTCTATGAATGCAGGAATGCAGAAAAGGATCAATAGATCAAATGCAACAATGTTCCAAGGCAGCTAAAAGAAGATCTAACAACTACTTGAGACAAAGTTCAAATGCTGAAGGAGAGGACTGATACGCAGAATTGAAGTGCAGAAAAATCTGATACGCAAGCCATTAAACAGGAAATGAACTGAAATTAAAGGTAACTAGACATTAACAAGCAATCTAACTAATTACGAAGCTAAATTTGAACACTAATTTGAGCAAAAACTATTCGGAAAGTTAAACTACAGCTGATACAGAAATTTCAGAAACAGAAATAACATTCAGAAATGAAATTACAGCTACAAACTGAAATTAACTAAAGAATCTATCATCAACCCCTTCTCTTAGCTCAAGAACTCCTTGTTCGTCACGCAAGGGTGAGCCTCGAACCCCTAAGCTCAACAAACCGATGGGAAAACTGAATCTGCAAATCAAACCAACTCAGCTCTGCTCAAATCTAAAAACCCCTTCGATCTCCTCAATCTAGCTTTGTCCAATTGTTCTGATGGCTTGGGAATGATCCGAGCTTACCCGACCCTCCAGATAGCTCAGATTGATTAAGGATGGAACAAAACCATATTCAAGGCAATCAATGGCAAAGTTGATGAGACCTCAATCAACTCTGTTCTTGGGAAATTTAGGGCAGGAGACTTCACGACAACAGCTTCCCAAAGATCTGGAACATGCTCTAAGATCGGAACTGATGGGTCACGCCTTCAGGTTGAAGAAAATTGAAGCAAAAACGAAGAACTACGCTGAAGAAGATGGACTGTGCGGCGAAGACACGACAAGGGAAGAGGTGGGAAATGTTTGATTAAATACTTAAGAATGGACGGCCCAAATTGTTTGGAGAGAATCCAACGGTTGATCTTCATCTAATCTGAACCAAACTTTGATGATGTTGATCAAGGGTCAGGATCTTCCTCGTAGTAGCTCGGATCCTCCAGATGTGCAACGGATGGTCCAGATCAACCTAATCTTTGAATGGATAGTCTAGAACCCTCTGAGCTCGATCCAACGGTCGAATGATCTCTGATTTGGATGAAACCTTCAGATCTTGATCAGAGTGCTTGATTAACCCTAACCCTAGCTCGGATTACCTCAGATGGTCCTAGATGGCTCAGATCTAGCCGCTTTTGAATCGGACGACCCAGATTAATCCGAAGCTTGATAACTCAATCCGGGTCCACTTTCGACTCAAGTTTGACCCAGTATGCCCTAGGTCTAGGATCCTTTCATGCTTACAAAAAATAGATCAAAAATTTAGTGTCCAAATAATCCAAATATGTACAGATTTGCAAGTAAGTCCAAAATAAAAACAAGTTCTAAAACCTAGGGTAATTTCACAATTAAACAAGAAAAACATGGGTCAATCATGGATTTTGGCATCTGAAATAATCAATAAAATGGTACTTATCACACCAACCAGTGAGAATCAGCTGATTAGAGAATAACTCATGCTAGTCTCAACAGAATTGATAGTGTCTGTATTTATCAATTCATCGACTAGGGACAATTTCAATACTTCACAATAGCACATGTAGAGATAATCACTAGTTGTGAATTCATCATAAATTATCTCATGCTGTGAATTGTATTGCGGACATTCAGTAAATGAGTTTATGATCTCAATCAAATACATAAACATGTATACTCAAATAGTGAATATTCATTTATTAAAATAAATGATTACAATCATAAGGCGATTGCCTTAGGACACTTTTCTCATATCACTAATAATCAAGGGTTAAGCCAAACATGACCTGATGTTTGGTAGAGTAAACCTAAGTTTAATCAATTTAACCAAAGGGTTAGCCAAACAGAACCTGATGATTGGCAAAGTGATTAGCACCCAGGGTTGGTTAGTTTGACCAAGGGTTAGCCAAATAAGACTTAATGTTTGCCTATGTGATCAACCCTAGATTTGATATGTTTGACAATATACCAAGGTTTGATCAGTTAGAATAAGGGTTAGCCAAACAGGATCTGATGTTTGGCAAAGAACACAGGGTTGGTTGATTACACCAAGGACTAAGCCAAATAGGACCTGATATTTGGCAGAGAGAAGTCTAGTCAGGATTAAGATGACTAACAAAGAAGCCCTTATCGAGGCACGAAGACCTAGTGAGTGAAGCTGGGCACGAAGTCCTGGTTCGGGGAATTGGCCACAAAGACCTGGACGAGGGTTGGGCAACGACGTCCTGATTCAAGGAATTGGGACGAAGTCCTGGTCTGGGATTGGGGCACGAAGTCTTGGTCGGGGATCGGGGCACGAAATCCTGGTGAGTGAAATTGGGTCATAGTACGTGAAGCTAGGTGGGCGAAGTCCTGGTGAGTGAGGTTGGGCTCGAAGACCTGACCGCGGGTTGGGTATGAAATCCTGGTGAGTGAAGCTGGGTAAAAGTCCTGGTGAGTGAAGTTAGCAAGGTAAAGTCCTAGTGAAGCTATGTAGTGAGAAACCCTAAAGAGTTGACCTTAGGTAGAAAAGTCTTGGAGAGTCGACTCCAAACAAAAGCCTAGTAGGTCAGGTAGACATACAAAATTTAAGGTTAGGATTGCTTGTTTGTCTTGTGTTTATTTGTCTTGTAGGAACCTGGAGATGGAGGCAAGATAGGAGAGCAAACGCAAACAAATAAGGCTTGGGTCAAGAGCTCCTGGGCGCCCTCAAGGCATGGGGCACCCCATGACCCAATCACCCCCATGATGGGGGTGCCCCCATAACTCAGGCGCTCCTATGGCATGGGGGCACCTGACAGGTCATCCTTTTCCCTGTGTGCATTGTACGCTAGCTAGATTAGATTTAATGATGTGGAGGGCGCCCCTCTAGCCTCTCGGGCGCCTAGATGACTACAATATAAGGGGATTTGAGCCAAAGTTTCAGATCATCAATTCCTCCATTCAACTACTCATTCTCTACGAAGAAAAAGTGCTAAGATGACACATTGCGACCAAAGAGGCTCCAGGAAGAAGTGTGCGGCGCATCGAACTTCCAGAGTTGGCTGAGACCTTCACATTTGCTTTGCATATTATAAGTTGTATTTATTTCATTATCATTATTGTGTTTGTACTCAAAATTGTAAGATGGGCTTCACCGCCTCTGGAAAACATTCGAAAAGGAGACCACTAGTGGATAGGCGCTTCCCGTAATTAGGCCTTGGATGTACTGACCCTGGGGGATTAAGAACCAAGTAAATCTCGCTGGTTCTTGTTGTGAGTTTTGTTCTTATTTATTATTTCGCTGCGTACTAAGACTCTTGATAGAAAGAATGAATGAACGAACGACAAAGATTTCGACAAAAAGTAAATGTCGATATTCACCCCCCCCCTCTATCGTCGCCACCGATCCCACAATTGGTATCAAAGCAGGTGGCTCTGATCGGACTCATCGCCGAAGGAGCAAGAAGGCCAGGAATTGAGGGGGAATCAAGGGTGAAAAAGTTATATTTTAATTAAGATTCGAACACCATCGGCGACAATGGAGCAGCCAACGCCAGGAGTCTGGAGGGACATGAACCATATCAAGAACTTCAAATGTCAGATGCAAGGACACTATAAGAATTAATGTCCAGAATGGAGGAAGGACAATTCAACAATACCAGAAAATGGGAGATTTTTATGAAATTTTAATTATTGTAGAAATATCCCTGTTAGCTTAGATTTAAATTTGCATGATAATTTTCTATCCAAATGTAACATTTAATTTTTCAAATAAATTAGATTTTTTTGTATAGCAAACAAATTATATTGCATGATAAATTAGCTAGTAATTGACCCAAATCAAATATTGATAATATTAAAATATTAAATATTGATATTAATGATGTAATTTTAGAAATTAATCCAACATTTTAAATAATTTTTTAGATAATCCAATTAATCCGAAAGATAATTATGAACTATTAATTAATGATAATCCAAATAATTTAATAGATAAGAATAAAATTCTAGGTAATAAAAATAAAAAATTTAATTAATAATCTAGATAATACTGAAAATTTAATTAATAATTCTGAAAATAATTATAATAATTTTGAAGATAATAATGAAATTTTAATTTATAATTCTAAAGATAATTCTAATAATTTTGAAGATAATAATGAAATCTTAATTAATAAATCTGAAAATAATTCTAATAATTTTGAAGAAAATAATGAAATATTAATTAATAAATCTAAAATTACTTCTAATAATTTTGATGATAATAATGAAACTTTAATGAATAATTTTGAAGAAAATTCGAATAATTGTGAATATAATATTGAAGTATTAATTAGTAATTATGAAAATTATTCTACTTATTTTGAATATAACTCTGAAGATAAAGATAAAGATGATTCTGAAGATAAAGATGAATTCATCAATATTGAAGCTATAATTAGAAAAACTTACCTGAATTCAAATAAAATAGATATATTAAATAAATTTAAAAACTTAATATCAAAAGAAATAATAGATAAATCAGACTTAATTAAATTAATAGAAATCCTATAATTAGAGCCAAAATTATTGGTTGATTTTTAAAAAGTTAAGTCTTAATTAAAATCTCAAATTTTAATTAAAAAGTTAAATCATAATTAAAATCTCAAATTTTAATTAAAAATTTAAATCATAATTAATAATATAAATCTTAAATTCTATTTAATTCTTAAAAATTTAAATCTTAATTAATACTAAAAAATCTCAAATTCTAATTAAAAATAAGAAAAAATCTCAAACTCTAATTAAAAGTTAATTCTTAAAATAATCTAAATTTTTTAAAATTCAAATCTTAATTAATAATCTAAATCTCAAATTCTAATAATAAGTTAATTCTTAAAATATTTGAATCTAATCTTAAATTCTAATTGATAACAAAATGTGTCAAATTGGGTTGACACGTTCGCAGGTTCACATGGTCTGTATCAAATCGAGAATTTGATACTTCATTAGAAATGAAATTAAAATACTTTGACTTGATTGACTCATGCATAACAGTCATTCTTATGCATCTGTTTATTTTTCTTCATATATATCTGTTATGTCATTCATGCTAGTTTATTTCCTGCTTAATCTAGAATGGCTAGATAAGAAAAAGATTAGTTGATACATGCCTAACATAGTATCGGGGTAGGGTGAGATGATAGTATGTTAGGAAAACTTAATCTAGGAAGTCAGGAATGGTAAGGAGTACCCGACTTGGTCGAACTAACTAAGTGAAACTAGCCGAAGCTACCTCGTCATATCCTAGACTAGTTAAACCAGAGTTTCTCAAAGAGTATGATAAAAGTATCATTTCTTTAAAAGACTTTGTCAAGGAAATGGTCATTGTGTCGATATCCAAGAAGACCCCTGTACCTCGCCAAGACCTGGAAGCCAATTATTAAAATTTACTTTTAAATTACTATATGTTAAACATGAATCTAACTCAAGGTCAAATAATCTATAAAATTAAATTGAGAAAAATTAATCAAGCATCTCACAAACACCCATAAGGCTACCATACTTATTTGTTCTGTGACACGTAGAATGGGTGAGATGATAAGGACTAATCAATTGATAAAATTTTTTAAAATATTTTCAAAATTCTTAGAATATTTTCTTAAAAATTTATTTTCAAAATATTGATGTAAACATAAAAATATTTTAATGAATTCATACATGATTGGGTATACTTATAAATATATTTCAAAAAATTATATATCTTTTTAAAAATTATTTGACCTACACTTAAACACAAACCCTCTAGGTGAACACTAAAGTCCCTTAAGACACCTAGGTAGTGTTTCTTGTAGTTAACAAGGGTAGCCAAAAGGTATCAGGTTTTAGGGGAGTCAGACTTTATGCGAAAAGTTTATGTTTTCAAACATTTCTTTTGAAAAGTTATTTTTTTTCAAAAATTATCATCTCTTTCAAAATGATTTTTGCTCAAAAAATATTTTTTGAAAAATATTCCTTCAAAAATTTATTATGTCTTTCAAAATTTTTTAAATATATATTTTTTAATCTTTCAAAAATTATCATATCTTTCAAAAATATTCTTCTAAAAATATGTTTTAATTGATCTTATAATTTCAATAAACTCTAAAGACACATAGGAAGTTTTCCTTATGATCTGCAAGGATTCCTAAGATTGTGTTAAGCTTAGGGGGATTTCCTAATCAAAAGAATAAATCATCTTGTGACTCTAAACTATTTTTTATAAATTTTTTTTCATATTTTAAAATAGTTTATGTTATCCTTTTGGTTTGATCCAAACCCTAAGACTCAGAGGACAATCAACTTGAGTTTGACATGCTTCCTAAGACTGTGCCATGTTTAGGGGAAGATAAAATTAAAAGAACTATTATACTTTCAAAAATACTATATTTTAAAAAAAAACACTATCTCTTCAGAAATACTATTTTTTTTTAAATTCTATCATTCCATTTTCCATTTTTTTTAAAACCTTTGGTCTTCTAAATAGTCCTTGAACATTTTTGGAAAATTATTTTAGTTTTGAAAATTTTTCAAGACACATAGGGAAGTTTTCCTTGTAGTTAACAAGGTTTCCTAGGATTGTGTCAGATTAGGAGAGGAATCCAAACTAAAGAAATTTCTTTTCCATATTAAAAAAACTTTATTTTGATTGGAAAATCTCTAAAATACATAGAAAATTTTTTTGTGGTCAACAAGATTCAAAGGATTGTGTCAGATTTAGAGAAGTTCAAATCATTAAAGTACTTATTTTTTCAAAATTTTCAAGTACTTAGGGTTCCTTAATATTTTGTAAAAAAGGGTACTTAGTTTTTTGAAAATCATATTTTTGAAAAAATCATAAATATTTTTAAAAATCACATTGTTAGTGCAAACTTTTAATTAAAATCTTTGTTATTGCCTTATGTTTTTTTGATGTATGTTAAAGGGGGAGAGAGTACCTTAAGTTAGATTTTTTCAATTTTGTTCTCACAAGTATTGACCTACAACCCTTACATCATAACCTAACTTAAGATTATTGTCAAATATCAAAAATGGGGAGATTGTTAGTTCAAAAAGTATTAGACATTAACAGTCAACCTTTAATGTTTCAATGTTTGACAATATACCAAGGTCTGGTCAAAGTGATCAAGGGTTAAGCCAAACATGACCTGATATTTGGTAGGGTAAACCTTGGTATGATTAGTTTGACAAAAGAGTTAGTTAAACAGGACCTGATGTTTGGCAAAGTGATTAGCACTCAGGGTTGGTCAGTTTGACCAAGGGTTAACCAAACAAGATTTAATGTTTGCCAGAGTGATCAAACCTAGATCTGATATGTTTGACAATATACCAAGGTTTGATCAGTTAAAACAAGGGTTAGCGAAACAAGATATGATGTTTGGCAGAGAACCCAGGGTTGGTCGGTTAGACCAAGGGCTAAGCCAAACATGACCTGATGTTTAGCAGAGAGAAGTCTAGTCAGGATTAAGATGACTAACAAAGAAGTCCTTATCGAGGCACGATGACCTAGTGAGTGAAGCTGGGCATGAAGTCCTAGTTCAGGGAATTGAGCACAAAGACCTAGTCGAGGGTTGGGCACTGACATCCTAGTTCGAAGAATTGGGTACGAAGTCCTAGTCGAGGATCGGGCATGAAATCCTATTGAGTGAAGATGGGTGGACTTAGTCCTGGTGAGTGAAGTTGGGCATGATGACCTGACCGCGGGTTGGGCACGAAATCCTAGTGAGTGAAGCTGGGTAAAAGTCCTGGTGAGTGAAACCAGACAAGGGAAAGTACTAGTAAAGCTAGGCAGTGGGAAACCCTAAGGAGTTGACTTTAGGTAAAAAAAAGTTTTGGAGAGTTGACTCTAAGCAAAAGCCTAGTAGATCCGGTATACTTACAGAATTTAGGCTAAGGATTTTTGATTGTCTTGTGTTTGTTTATCTTACAAGAACCTGGAGATAAAGGCAAGATAGGAGAGCAAACTCAAATGAGCAAGGCCCGGGTCAGGAGCTCCCGGGCACCCTCAAGGCATGGGGGCGACCCCATAACCTGGGTGCCCCATGGCATGGGGCGCTCGAGAGGTCATCCTTATCCCTGTGTGCCCTGTTTGTTGGTTGGATCAGATTTGATGACGTGGAGAGCGGCCCTATTGGCTCTCGGGCGCCCGGATGACTACTATATAAGGGGATTCGAGCCAAAGTTTATCATTTTCTCCATTTGACTACTCATTCTCTGCGAAGAAAAATATGTTAAGACGAAGCTCTATGACCAAGAAGGCTTCAGGAAGAAGTGTGTGGCGCTTCGAACTTCCAGAGTTGCCCGAGACCTTCACATTTGGTTTGCATATTACAAGTTGTATTTATTTTATTATCATTATTGTGTTTGTACTCAAAATTGTAAGACGAGTTTCTTTGCCTCCGAAAAACTTCCGGAAAGGAGACCACTAGTGGATGGGTGCTTCTTGTAATTAGGCCTTGGATGTACTGTCCCTATGTTTGGGAACCAAGTAAATCCCGTGTGTTCTTATTGTGAGTTTTGTTCTTATTTATTATTCCGCTGCGTACTAACACTCTTGATAGAAATAAAGATCGAACGAACGACAAAGATTCAGACAAAAAATAAATGTCGATATTCACCCCCCCTCCTCCCTCCTCTATCGATGTGACCGATCCCACGCCAATTACCGCTCATGGCAACCCTAACACCAAACATAATAGGGTTTCAACCGAAACCATCTAATCTAGAACTTCGCTCTAGCTCTAAACTACAACTTCACAATAAAGAAGATCAAAACGTCCAACGCAAGTTGACATAGCCTATCATAAGAATACAATGCACCATTAAAGATCCTTCTTACAACTTCCAACATCATAACCATGTTGGATCGAGGAGCCTGATAGAGGGGGGGGGGGTGAATATCGGAAAACTTTCGGATTTTATTAAAGAGTACGTACGTAGCGGAATTAAACAAAAACCAACACAAAGGACACAGAGATTTTTACTTAGTTCGGAGCCAGTGTCGACTCCTACTCCAAGGCCCACGATCGTTGATCATTTACTTTGGGCAATTCTATATGAGCGCAAATTCAGTTTACAAAAAAGAGATTACAAGTATAGCAACGTAAACTGTAAATAAAAAATTGAAACTCTTCTTTTACCGACGTCCGGTTGTAGGTTGACTTTCCGGAGCAGTGGGACGTCGTCGGCTCGAGTTGGGCAGTTTCCAGAGCAGGGAGTGAGCACAGAAGAGTATGGAAGCGTTGGAGCGAAGTTGTTCTCAAGCTTGATGTCGAGGGGTGCTATTTATAGCACCTAGGGCGCCCTGGACGTCGGGGGCGCCCTGCCACGTGTCATCCGATCCGTGCTTCGCTCGGTCAAGCATTATCCCACCGGAATAGGGATGAGGTTTGACCTCTGGGGCGCCCTGGTCGCTGAGGGCGCCTTGGTTGACCCGGTCTTCTCGGCTGGATAGAGTTGATTACCTTTGCTGGCTTAGGCGCGAAGCGCCTTGGCTCCTGAGGGCGCCTTCGGCGCTGAGGGCGCCCTGGCTGACGAGGGCGCCCTGGCTGCTGAGGGCGCCTTGCCCAGTAAGCAGCCGAAGCCCATTTTGCTTCGTTTGGTTCTGGTTCACCTTGAGGGCGCCCTGGACACTCAGGGCGCCTTTCTCAGCTGTTGCCTCACTCCTTTGAGGCTCTCTGAGTTGCAGACACACGTTCCATCGGTCCTGCATCAAGGGTTAGTCCAAAACACAATAAAACAATTAATTATTATTTTATACAGCCTTAGCTGTCTTGGTTCTGACTTTGGTCTCCAAAATGGAGCCCTAGGTCGAACCGACGCCTACTGTTCCCTCGACGGGGAACGCGTCCTCACCTACTCCACTCGGGAGAGTTTACCTGATGCCAACCCCTCCTTTGGTTGGACTTTTGCCTGACGGTCCTTTGTCAGGTCTTGTGAACTGGCAGTTCTTCGCTAGTTGCCTAGCAGTCCTTCGCTAGGGCTTTTGGTGCTGGCAGTCCTTCGCCAGTGCCTAGCAGTCCCTCGCTAGGGCTTTTGGTGCTGGCAGTCCTTCGCTAGGGCTTTTGGTGCTGACAGTCCTTCTCCAGTGCCTAGCAGTCCTTCGCTAGGGCTTTTGGTGCTGGCAGTCCTTCGCCAGGTGCCTAGCAGTCCTTCGCTAGGGCTTTGTCTCTGTACACTTGAGTAACATTGTTAGATCACAAACAAACTTAACTTTGAATCCTTTGCCAATATCAAAACAAGGTTCGATATGGTGCTTCCTGCACCAACAATCTCCCCCTTTTTGATTTATGGCAACACAATTCAAAGTTAAGTAAAAAAAACTTTATAACAGTTGAGAACATAATGTAAAAATGAAGTATAGCAATTTTACACAATTCAATGTTAAGTAAAAACTTTATAACATTTAATAACACAAGATAAGATTTGAAAAAAATCCTTTATTTCTCATACTCCCCCTAAAACCCTGAGTACCCTGAGTACTTGTGTTATAAAATACTTAACTTTGACCTTTCCTCCCCCTTTGACATATATCAAAAATAAACATGGGTGAACAAGGATTCTAATAGGGAGGTTTGAGTTTTACCAAAATAAATTTAAGTAAAGGAGTTCAAAAAGCATAGTTTTCAAAAGAAACTCTAAGTAATGGATTTCATAATTTTCAAAGTAATGGATGTTTTTGAAAATACATGAAGTTCCCCCTTAATGTGACAACTCTTCTCCTTAAAAAAATTGACAACAACTTGCAATATAGTGTTCAAGAAAAAACTTAACAGTAACTTACTTAGCTAACATTTTGAAAACAAGTTTCTCTTAAAAATTTAAACTTTTGCACTCATAGAGAAATTTTGTACATTAAAAATCATTTTTACTCGGAAAAACCTTTAAATAGACAAGTTTTTGCTGATACACAGATTTGTTTACTGAGAAAGTCTTACTTAGAAACATTTGCCAAAAATTTCAAGTTGTTTTTGCTCAGACAAACTTTGTTTACTAAGAATACTTTTTCTTAGAAATATTTTCAAAAATAAATGCACTTAGTGCTTTAGAGATTTTGAAAGTACTTTGAATATGCTTAGACCAATTTTAAGGTACTTAAAAATACTTAGTGAAAACAAGACAAGATTTAAAATTTTCTCATTCTTGGCCAGATATCAATAAGGAACTTTTTGAAAGAAGATTTTAAAAAAATGTGTATCAGAGCTTATGAGTTTTGAAAATATATAAATACTTAGTATAATTCTTGAAAGCATAGAAAAAGCTTAAATTGCTCAATAAAACTCCACTTTGAAAAAAAACATTTGTATTTATAGGTGAATCTTTAGAAAATTCACGTACATAGAATACTATTGCCTTAGAAAAGCATTAGTACCTTTTGAAAACATTTTGAAAAAAAATAGAAGTATTTTTGAAAGATATTATGCAATTTTTGAAAAAATATAAGTACTTTTGGAAAAAATATGCATTTTTGAAAAATATGTACGTACCTTTTTTAAAAAAAATTGAGCCCTTTTTGGAAAGTGTACGTACTGTTTTTGAAAACTATTAGACTTAAAAAAAATATAAATAATTTTTGATAAGTATTAAGCATTTTGAAAACATAATATTTTACTTGACTAGGTTTCTTTTCCAGTCTGACACAATCCTAGGAAACCTTGTTGACTACAAGGATATTTTCCTAAGTGTCCTGGAAATTCTCAAGATTCAAGCAAATATTACTTCTAAAGGTATTTCAAAATTGATTTACTAAACCATATCATTAAAGGCAAATTACTTGTATTTTCAAAAGAATTTTGAAAACTTAATGTATTAAAATATATTATTTTGAAATATTCAATAATTCATTTGATTTAACCTCCCCCTAAATTTGATATAGTCCTCGGAAGCTTGTTGACCACAAGTATTCTTCCTCTAAGTCTTTAGGGTTTAGTTCAGATCAAAGGAATTTATGTAACAATTTCAAAACAAATAATTACCAAAAAAAATATTTCAGAAATTCTTCTTTTGACTCGAACTCCCCCTAAATTCGACACATCCTAGGAGTCCTTATAGATCATGAAGTGGACCTTCCTCTGTGTCTTTAGGGTTTATTAAAATCAAAAGGATAATTTTGAACAATCTTCTGAGTATGATAACTTTCAAGATAAATTTTTGAAAACATAACTTGAAATGATAGCACAGTTTTCGAAAATCATGATATTAATTTTTCAAAAATAACATACGAGGGTTTTTGAGCCAACTTTTGAAAACCATATTTTGAGATCATAATAAGTTTTAGAGCATAAGGTTTTTGAAAAAGCTGAATTTTTTGAAAAAGATTAAGAAGAACTCCCCCTGTATCCAACACAGTCTGATTTTTATCTAAGTTCCTTAAGGGATATCAGTGTTGACCAGGTTTGACTATGTGGGCTAGGGTTGACTATTTTGACCAAATCAGAATAAGCCCTAGACTCTATTTATTGTGATATTTGAAAAAAATGTGATAAATGAAAAAGTAGGGTTCAGTACAATAAATTAAAAATTAGAGGTAAGTTTGAATAAATTTTGCAAACTTTTTCATTTAAAAGGATAGTGAAATGAATTTAATTGCTTTAATTAAGACTTAAGTGGATTTAATTGAATTAATTAAGATTTAATTAGATTTAATTGACTTAATTAAGATTTAATTAGATTTAATTGAATTAATTAAAATTTAATTGGATTTAATTGACTTAATTAAGATTTAATTGGATTTAATTGACTTAATTAAGATTTAATTAGATTTAATTGAATTAATTAAAATTTAATTGGATTTAATTGGTTTGGTTGGACTCAACTTTTAGGTCCTAAGCATCTCACCCATTTCTAAGTGACAAAACAGGATATCCTTAACTGTTTTGTGAGATGCATATTTTAATAGAAAGATTTATTTTGAAAAGGTCATGATTAATTTTGAAAAGTTGAATTAATTTTTAAACCCAATTTAAATTTGTCTTGAAAAGAGATATTTGAATCTAAAATTAACTAAAAATTTGTGTTAGATTCGAATTTAACAAAGAGTAAATTGAATTTGAATTTCAAAAATTGGCTTCCAGGTCTTGGCGAGACACTAGGCCTTCTTTGGCCGTAGCCTTATGGGATCATCCACCCTATCCTTGACAAAGCCTTTTAATGAAATTTCATCTTCAAAATTACTTTTTAGTAAATTCTGGTCTAACTAGTTTGGGTCTTGGATCGGTAGCTTCGGCTAGTTTCACCAGTCTAAAGAGACCAAGTAGACTTGATCTTATTAGAGTTCGTTTCCCTAACGTACTATCATCTCACCGCCACCCAATACTATGTTGTCAAATTTTAGTTAAGTTGGTTCAGTCCTTAAACTAAACAATCCTAATTCTAAGCAAAGAAAACAAAAATAAAAAGAAATACATAACTAAAACAAACAACTGTCTAAGTAAGGTCACAATTGGAGTAATACTCCGGATTTTCGAAATCGGCAAGATTATGAATTAAATTTTCTAACTTATTGACCTTATGTTTTAGGGTTTCATTTTCTTGTTTCAATTTTTTGAAATTTGATTTAATTAAGTTACATGAATCAGTCACATTATTCCAGGTAAATAACGGATTTTCAAATACTGTAAATTTACCTTTGTTGATTATTTGTCTGGCATTCTTGGTAGCTCTTTTATCTGTGCATTCACTTTTGTAATGCTCGAACTCCTGGCACTTGAAGCATTGAATGCGACTTTTGTCATTTTGTGCTTTTGAAACTGATTCCTTTGTCGCCGTCGGTGGCGTCGTTCGAATCATACGAGTAGGACACACACTTTGGTAGTGCCCTCTCTCCCTGCATGTGTAACAAATTACATGATTAAAATTTGAATTTACACTTTTACCTTTTGGTTCTTTATTGGGAATCTCCCCCTTGATTCTTGCCGCCTCGGATCTAGGCTCATCTTTTGATTCTGTGTCTAAATCGGACTCGAGTACTGGTTGAAGCTCCTTCTTTGGTGATTCTTTAGGAGTTTTCCCTGCACTAACATTTACACCTTCCTCGACCATTATAGTATCTGATTGATTATTTAGTTCTAATTTAGAAAAGAATTCGAAATCAGTTACCATCTCAGTCAATTCGTCGTCTAATTCTGGTTCGATTTTGGATTCGGGTTCAGACTCTGACTCGGCTGTTTGTGCTTGGACTGAAAGGGCAAGATAATTTACTTCTTCTTCATCTGAGATCTCTTGATGAAGGTTGACCAATTTTTCCCAGATTTCTCTAGCACATTTGCATGGACCTACTAGCTCGAGTTGCTCCTTGGTTAAGCCACATTGTAGGACTGCAGTTGCCCTTGCATCAATCTCGATCTTCCACAGAGTTGGTTCATCCAATTTATCCCAGGCGATCGACACTCCATCTTCTGTAGGTACTGTAAACCCCGTTTGGATTATTGTCCATAGATCTTGATGGGCCTTTAGGTGGGATTCCATTAGACCCTTCCAGGTTCTGAAGTTTCCGCCAGAGAATAGAGGCGGACGAACACTGTTCCATTCTTGATTCTCCATTAATGATAGATCTTGCACACAAAAAAAAATAGAAATGTACCAAGACTTGGTCTTGGATTAGTAGTGTGGGAGAAGAAAAAAATAGCCAAAAATAAATTGCATGAATTTCGAGGCAGAATAATAATAAAAAAAATTTATGACAAATTTTTAGAAATTGATTGTTTTATTGATTCTGACTTATAGGGAAAAAATGAGCATTCAAAATTGAAAAAGGCGTAAGAATATTTTAAATATGCCTACAGATATTATTTATATTAAATATAAAAGGCGAACGAGATTGAGTGGTGTTGCACCAACCTCAATCAAAGAAAAAGATAAAAAAAATTAAAACTATTTTGTAAAATCCGAAAATACTCTCAAATTGGTGGTTGCACCAAATTTGAGCTTCCCCGCTCTGATACCACTTGTTGGATCGAGGAGCCCGATAGAGGGGGGGTGAATATCGGAAAACTTTCGGATTTTATTAAAGAGTACGTACGCAGCGGAATTAAACAATAACCAACACAAAGGACACAGAGCTTTTTACTTGGTTCGGAGCCTGTGTCGACTCCTACTCCAAGGCCCACGATCGTTGATCGTTTACTTTGGGCAATTCTATATGAGCGCAAATTCAGTTTACAAAAAAGAGATTACAAGTATAGCAACGTAAACTGTAAATAAAAAATTGAAACTCTTCTTTTACCGACGTCCGGTTGTAGGTTGACTTTCCGGAGCAGCGGGACGTCGTAGGCTCGAGTTGGGCAGTTTCCGGAGCAGGGAGTGAGCACAGAAGAGTATGGAAGCGTTGGAGCGAAGTTGTTCTCAAGCTTGGGGTCGAGGGGTGCTATTTATAGCACCTAGGGCGCCCTGGACGTCGGGGGCGCCCTACCACGTGACATCCGATCCGTGCTTCGCTCAGTCAAGCATTATCCCACTGGAATAGGGATGAGGTTTGACCTCTGGGCTGCCCTGGTCGCTGAGGGCGCCTTGGATGACCCGGTCTTCTCGGCTGGATAGAGTTGATCGCCTTTGCTGGCTTAGGCACGAAGCGCCTTGGCTCCTGAGGGCGCATTCGGTGCTGAGGGCGCCCTGGCTGACGAGGGCACCCTGGCTGCTGAGGGCGCCTTGCCCAGTAAGCAGCCGAAGCCCATTTTGCTTCGCTTGGTTCTGGTTCACCTTGAGGGAGCCCTGGACACTCAGGGCGCCTTACTCAGCTGTTGCCTCACTCCTTTGAGGCTCTCTGACTTGCAGACACACGTTCCTTCGGTCCTGCATCAAGGGTTAGTCCAAAACACAATAAAACAATGAATTATTATTTTATATAGCCTTAGCAGTCTTGGTTCTGACTTTGGTCTCCAAAATGGAGCCCTAGGTCGAACCGACGCCTACTGTTCCCTCGACGGGGAACGCGTCCTCACCTACTCCACTCGGGAGAGTTTACCTGATGCCAACCTCTCCTTTGGTTGAACTTTTGCCTGACGGTCCTTTGTCAGGTCTTGTGAACTGGCAGTCCTTCGCCAGTTGCCTAGCAGTCCTTCGCTAGGGCTTTTGGTGCTGGCAGTCCTTCGCCAGTGCCTAGCAGTCCCTCGCTAGGGCTTTTGGTGCTGGCAGTCCTTCGCCAGTGCCTAGCAGTCCTTCGCTAGGGCTTTTGGTGCTGACAGTCCTTCGCCAGTGCCTAGTAGTCCTTCGCTAGGGCTTTTGGTGCTGGCAGTCCTTCGCCAGGTGCCTAGCAGTCCTTCGCTAGGGCTTTGTCTCTGTACACTTGAGTAACATTGTTAGATCACAAACAAACTTAACTTTGAATTCTTTGCCAATATCAAAACAAGGTTCGATATGGTGCTTCCTGCACCAACAAACCAAACAGAGCAGTCACCCATAGCAAAACTAGCATCCTCTGCCCAAAACATGCATGCATGGCAAAGTAAGAAAACAGAACTGATACATTCTAGAAAATAGAGTTTCTTAATAGTAGCCTTCAAAAATCGAATAAAGATCTATGGTTATAATCCCCATTACAGAAACAACCACCCACATGGAATCAATACCAAAAATTGAATCGCCGACTGGAAACAGAAATCCAAATCCATCTACAAGTTCATATACCTTGTTAATGCGACTCCATTCAACAATTAATCGACAATCAATCAAATCTTACCTGGCTTGACTCTGGCGACCAGCTTCCTTGACAATCCACCTGTTCAGGTTTGAAGAAGTCCAGTAATCCCAAATCCGAATCCTACCCAGGCAAGCAAGTCCTGATCCATAGATCATGGGAACATTAGAATCAATACCAGGACAACCACAACAAGAATCTATCCACATGATCTTAGAGGAAATACAAGACTAGGAGACCTACCCCTAGTTGTGGATCGCCGTCTCCGATGACGCCTTGATGAAGGACTGGATCACTGGGTGTGCGGTGCAATCCGCGCGTCCCTGATCGAGTGATGGAGAAAGAACCAGTCGATGCCTGTCGTACCCTAGATCCCCCTTCGACAGGGGAGACAAATTGGAGAGTTCGCGTGGAGAAGAAGAAAATGAAGGAGAAAGAGGGTGTCGGGATGAGATCGGCGAAGAATGAAGGAGACGGTATATAAGGGTGGATATTTTGTAATTTAGCCCTTCATTTTTTACTTATCCAAACCGTGCCACCAAGTTTAAGATTTAACCAGTAAAACCCTCCCATTTGCGATTATTACTACATGCCCCTTCTACAAATCTCGATTTGAGCGAATTAACCCTCAAAAATTTGAGTGGCCCTATTCCACCCTTCCCAGGTCTTGAAAATTTCAATCCTAGTTGTCCATATTTAACAAAATCATTGTCCCTTGTGACTTTGTGAAACAATGTTGAGGATAGAAACATTGCCCCTTTGCTAAGAAGGGTAGTCTTAATGCAATTATAAAGATGTTCATGAGTGACATCGTGATCATGAATTCGAGTCTCGAAAACATCATGTAATGTAAGATAAAATTGCATATAATAAATTCATTATAATTCGACCTTTTCTCTAGATCTCACAATGATCGGAGTTTTGTGCATCGAACTATGTTTTTTCATTGCAGCATGAAATATCCTATTGATATATTGTTGGTTCCATCAAGTTCTGCTTGGATTGGAGGGATGATTTTCGACTATCTAAGGCTTAGATTTTGCTTTAGCGGCTTGCGTGAAGGCTCGGGTTCACTTTGGTGGATTGTCTCCCCTATTATATTAAGATGTTGGGTGCTTGGATACACAAAGTTGCTTGTTGATTGATGTTCACTGATTGGTACTCTATATAAACAAGTTCCTAATCTTTAGCATTCGAAGGTCAAGTTCTCTTTACTAATTTGTGGATGCATTGGTGATTTGTTGAAGCTACCTTGATGGATGCGGTCAGGCTTCATTTGAAGCTCTTCGTGGGGATTAGATTGAGATTAATGTGGTCTGTGCTAATGCATTATCAAGATTTCTCTTTTCTTATCATCTCGAGGCCTCTTGTTATAATTCTGGTAAAGATGATAGAGGCTATAGTTTTCATAGTTTGGTTTTAATTGTAAATCAATTTTTGTCCTATAATAACCCATATTAGAAGGTCAGGTATAACCCCCTTTCTAATTTGGGGGTTTCTTTTTTTGAATGGAATGAAATCCATTTCTTAAAAAAACTTTATTTTTTCAAAAACATATTTCATAACTAGGTATACTAATTTGTCGTCGCACAATGAGTTATTAATTATGTATTCATCTACCACTCTATCTTATAGTGAATAATTTTTTTCATAAACCCTTAGTAAAGTTAGATAAAGAACATTGATGCATATGACATTCCCTTAATGTAGCACCAAAAAAGCCAATAAATTTGCGATGAATTTTTATAAAAATATGATTGCAAAATCATTTTGCGACGAAATTATCAAAGATCATTGCAAATTCTACGATGAATTTATTTTTCATTACAAAATTCATTACAAATTTGCAATGAAAACTAATTCGACATAAAATTTCACTATCTCAAATTTGAGACGAAGATAAATTTTCATCGCGGACGGATTGGTGATGTTCCGGAAGGAATCGATGTCGACGGCCAATCACAAGGGTTCAGCCCACACGGACTCTAACGCTAGAGGAAGAGCTCACCCCTTGCGAGATTAACATGAGCGTTAGGGGGATAAGCCGGAGGTTGTCCGGCAGAGCCCACTCTGACGCTCAAGTCAGTGCCTCGATTTAGGAGATGAAGAGAAGGCAAAAAGTATGCGTAAAGTAGGGAGAACGTAACCCCTTTACCGGAGGGGTTGGAGTACCTTTTATACCTGAGGTGGTCGTCCCACGCGTCTCCACGATCTTCGCCACGCCCCCCTAATTGTCGATTATGGGATCACCTTAGCAAACGTCCACGCAATCATAAAGTTCGGACCGTTACAATAATTATGGATCATAATTATCCCATAATAATTGGTGATGATTATCATCGATCCGAAGAAAAGAGGGACCGTTACTTGAGGCCGAATGCTTCTTGGGCTTCGCTTCCCCGAGGTGATCTCGGGGTCTTCTGGCCCCGGGGTTCCTAGGCATTTTGCCTTTCCGAGGTGGTCTCGGGAACCTGACCTCCCAAGGTGATCTTGGGAGTGCGCCTTCCGACTTAATCTCCAGGGTGTGTCTACCTGAGGGGATCTCGGGGGTTCCCCTCCCTAAGAGGATCTCGGGAGTTCCGGAGAAAGAGTCATTCAGACTCGATGCATCTTGCCACATAGCTTCTTCACTCCACGTGTCCGCCACGAGGTTCTCAACCCCATCACAAACCCCTCCCTTCAAGTCTGATCGAAGGAAGTGTTACTGGCTGATTAGACTAGTGTTGCAATGAAGAAGCTATGTCACAGTGGGTCTCTTCACCTGTTACTGCTTCCTTGGCGGTCATATTGGGTCCGAGGAATTGCAACATTTGCCTCAGGGCTTGAGGCAATCCCTTCTTGATTTTATTTTTTCCATAAAGGCTTCTGTGGTCTTCGAGATACTGCAATGATGCCCGTCCACCATCCATAAAAGCGCATGGTGCTCTTTAATGGCGACAAAGCCCCTTCGCGAATTCCTCGTCGCTGCATGCCCCAACTGCTCTCCTCATGATCTCTTACTGACGTGCGTAGCTGTAGCAGGCTCACGTCAAGCGGTTGTTCCCTAGCGCCACCATGATGTGGCGGTTTCCTGTCACACCCAGAGACCTAGGAGTCGCTGATCCAATAGAAAATCGGACAGCACCTCCCCTATCCGGCGGACAATTTACACATACATACCACAAATATAACAATACCATGCAGTTTATATGGGCCTCAGGCCTCAAATCCAAACTAAAGATATTGAATAAAAGTACATACCCGTATCCATCTATCCTGCAGAGAGTGAAATAAATCCCTATGGAACAAGTATAACATATAATCCAAGATAAACAGGTATCCAGTATATGCATGTCAATCAAGTGCAGAAATCAAATGCTGCAAACAATGCACGATGCAAAATATGCACATGGTGCAATGACATGTGTCACCCCTGACGCCAGTCAGGCACCGTCCACCTATTATAAATGAACGTCCGAGTGGGTAGGGCTATAACAACTGTACGCACCCTCCTATGACTGCTCCTGAGTGACCGAGTGGACAGGATGCTGGCGGAGGTCACTCTCCTTCCCCAAGCAATGGGGGAGTCTAGCTCTCATCTTCTTGTGTCTCAGGACGAGAAGGGATCCCTGGCTACTACCACGCACCAGAACCACCCTCCAAATAGTGACCGTGCGGAGCAATACAGGGCAAATGCACACACCCTATGTTAGCCACTACCCCTGAGTGGATGTGTGTGCATATCCTCATGTAACTGACGATGAGCTCAGATTACATAGGAGCCGATGATTGTCAGCATGCAATAATGCAAGGATGGTGCATGACCCAAACACATATACACCCACCAAGTCCTCAACTAACATCTCCGTGTGCTAGGTATAGGTCTGAATCCTATATTATGGAATACACGTAACCTACTAGGTATACTGAAAAAGTAACCAGTGATCTATCAATGTCAAAATGCAAGAGGGAACATATCTCTACATCTATGCACATATATACACAAGACAACAAATGAGACTGTATGAATCTAAATGGGAGATAACCTCAAGGATAAGCAACATATATCAAATGCAGGTATACTAAGGCAGATATAGCATACAATCTTACTGTTATTTATAACAAACCACGCATATCAATATGACAATATCTAAAAGAAAAGTCAAAGGGTACCCACCTCCAAATAGAAGAATCTGAAGAGAAGAGAACCACTCGATAATAATCAACAACGGTAAATCCAAGTCAAGTCCTTGTATCGAGGATATATATTTAATTAGCTATCAAACAGAAATAGTAACTAGCTAATAAATCCCTAAGTCATATTATGATTAACCTAACCATTCCCTTTCCATTTAATTACCTCTAATTAAATGGAAGATTCCTAATTACCCTACGTAATTATGATTAGATTCATTTTTGGTTTATTCTAAATTCGAATTCGTCAAGTTTAGCTTATTAGGTTTACATTTCCGATTAAACCCAACCTCAACCTAAACCCAACTAAAGGCTCATCCCAAGTCATAATCAATTTCCAAGATCCAGAGTTGCACACGACAATCACTTAATCACATAATCATGTTAATCTTTAATCCCAACCAACTCCTTAGCTAATAGCACACAATGGTTCCAATTCTATCATCCATTATAGCTTAAAATCAAAGTACAACTATGAACCATTTCACACAAAATAGCTAACAACTATACTATTCCATATGAATCAAGTTTCCATGGGTGATTACTCACGGCGGCCTAAGGTGCAAATTTGAAACCTAAGCTACAACTTTCACCTACACAACATCTGAATTTGAGTTGCATACATCTTCAATTCAGCTAGCTCACGGTAGGAGTTGGCACATCCCAAATTCAAGCTAATTTCTAATTATCCCTTAATTAACATTAACCAAGCTAGTTCCCAAGGAAAACAACTGACATAGATTCATACAGACCACAAACTGAAATAGAAGTCCCATCACAGAACAAACATTTCTAACAAAAGCAACATATGAAGTTATAACACCCACATACAACTCCTTACCTTAAATTCTAGGCGATCCAAAGCCAAATCCTTTCCCCAGCTCCAAATAGAAATGTATGGCCCAGTAAGATGGCGCCAGGAGGAGAAATTGGAATACAAGGATTTCACATTCAGTAGCTAGCCCAAATCATAGGCGTTGTCTTGGGTAAATCTTAGCCAATTCAAGCGCACAGTGGGACAATTTGGGAGAACACCACAGCCCTACGGTCCAATTCAAAACCCATACAGAATTGAAATGAAATCTTCAGAGGTTTGGCTAGTTACTAATCAAAATGAAGCTAATCTTCTTACCTCAACCCTCGTTAATGGAAATCCAGTTCCAAGCCACCGATCCAATACACCGCCGACCCAATCTCTAGATCGTCCCCAAGCAGAGAAACATATCTCGGATCAGTGATGAACCCAAATCCAGTGCGAGGAAGTCATCGACCGGTTGAAGAGGAGTCGACGCGACAGCTAGGGTTCACGAAGAAGAAATAAGGAGGAAGGAAATCGACCGTGGGCTTCACCTACGGCTAGGTAGCGCGATGAGGAGAGGAGAAGAGGTCGGCGTCGACCGTGGCTAGGGCACGTGGAGGGGAGGAAGAAGGAAGGAGTCGGGTCAGCGCTGGCTGCGGGCTTCGCGAGGGGAAGAGAAGGAAGGAATCGGGTGGCTGCGTGTGCGGCTAGGGCTCGGGAAAAAAGATATAAATAAAAGGTGGGTCTTTTGTAGAAATGCCCCTGGCTTTTTCTCAAATTTACCTTCCACCCTTAGGGCAAAGGATTTAACCATTTATCCCTCCCATTTATTATAATTTAACCTCAAATAATTTTATAGGGTTAAATTATTCACACTCGAAATTTAAGAGTTTACCCGTAAACTCCTTCACCCTAGTCCGCTAACCTTAAATCTTCCAATATATTTTCCAAAAAAATTTATTTTACTGGATTTTTAATTTGCTGTATTTTACATTTCTTGTTGTCCACGTGTCTTTCCCCTATTGCGCATATGCGAGCGACTTCTTTCGTATAAGAAGGGGAGGCGAAGATGTTCGCCCACCTTTTGGCTTCGTAGTTTGGTGAACCTCGTCTTCGTCTTCTTCCCTAAGGATTCTTTTTGCGTATGTCTTCTGCCCCCTTCTCGTCCTTTGCCTTGGGAACCATGGATGATTATTCAGCGGAGAGGTATGAGTCTTCCTCTTTGAGAGTGAGGTCGGAGGCTTTGGAGGCAGCTTTTGAGGACTACGACATTCCGTCCGAGATGGCGGTGGTGATCCCCAGAGTAGACCAGATGCCGGTGGAGCCTTCCGTAGGTTTCTTTATCTTCTTTCTGGGGCAAGTAGAGTTAGGGCTCCGCTTTCTCATTCCTCCTTTTTTTCATGAATATGACCTCCTATTTTGATATCCACCTCCACCAGATGGCTCCCAACGCCTTTGCTCAGATGAGCAGGGCGTACATTATCTTCAAGCTCTTCAACATCCCCCTGACCCCTCGTCTTTTCCATTCCTTTTTCGTTCTGATTGGCTCACTAGAGGCTTTTAGCTTTTTAGCACGTCCTAGCAATAGGTTCTTAGGAGGGTTCCCTTCTTCTCATAAAGGGTGGAAGGAGAAGTTTTTCTTCATCCGACAGCCTGAGCGACCCTTCAGTCCTCTTCGCTAGATGGAGGACCTACTTGCTTCCCCTGTACCGGGCGACTTTCTACTGAATCCAGTCTACTAGCGCGCCAGGAGCATACTCTCCGGCATGGAGTTCAGCGGCCCAGGTTTGGTGCAGAGTGAGGAGCTCATGTACCAAGCGAGCCTTATCCCTAAGATCACCCACATTAGCCCCAGCCTCAATAAGTCCATATTTTCCCTCAATGTCGGTTAATTCTGATTGATGTTTGGTTGCTTGGTTGTTGCAGAGGAACTCATGCTTTTGAGGGCGCTTCACCGACCTATCAAATGGGAGGAAGCCAACAAGGAGGCTCTAGATCCTCCCCCAGCCGCTTCTAGTGCGCCCTCTGCTTCAGCCGAGTCCTTGGAGGGGACTGCTACATCATCTAGTGAGTATGCCGTGCCAGAGTGGGCAGAGGCTTCTGCTGCACCTCCGTGGTTTGCTGACCAGGGGACTTCAGGTCCGTCGGTTGACCCGGAGATGGGTGTCCCTTCAGGGGATGACCCACCCCGAGCTGCTGTCCATCCAGAGGGGGTCACAGAGGAGTCGTCGCCCCCGCTGCCCCATCAACCTCCCAATTCTCTAGTCACCAGAAGAGCAAGGTCCCGGAAGGCTTATGTCCCAAACGAAAAAGGCTGCACCCAGTGGCCTCAGCACACATCCATCTATTCCTGAGGAGGATGTTCCCCCTTCCAATGGTGAGGAAACTATTCCTCTATCTCTGTCGACTGCCACTCTAGGGGCAAGTGGTCAGGCCTCCGGCTCTCCTTTAGTCGACCCTGCCGAGGTCATGAAGGGTAAGCAAGCATTGCCCACCCAATATCGAATCTAGCTTGACCACCTTCGCAAAAGGCTAGATGCGGCGACGGAGGCTTCCATTCAATCTTTTCCCCCGATGCAGTTGAAGAAGGTCCCTACCGAAGGCCTTTCTTCTGATGGGACTTCCAGCTCTGAGGTGGACGACTCCGACCCTTCTACATTGCCACATGGAGCTCCCACCGTCAAGACACTTCCCCCGTGTAGGGGCTCGTTGCCTTCAGGGAGCCGGGTTAACACCCCGAAGTCTCAAAGGGGGGAAGTCATGCAAGTCTCTGCGGGGCCTCTCACTACCCTCCGTGAGTCCCTTTTGAAGGTTCATGTTCTAGGTACATTGGCTATTTTCTTGTATGGTTCAAAATCCCTTGGTGCAATGATAGGTGGTTGAAGACTACTTGACAACCGGTCGTGGCTTGTACACCTGACCAGAGATTGAGGCATTGACCCGCCGGGCATATAGCAGAGGCCACAGCTGACCACGAGGACAAAGCGGGGCTTATGCAAGCGGGGGTCAGCAGGGCTCTCTGAGCAAAGGTGGAGCATCAGCTGGACACCTTGATGGCCATGGAGTCCTCCCTACAGAGTTCCCAGCACTGGGAATGTTTGGCGTCCGAGAGGGCTGTGGCCATCATCAACGAGCTGCTCCGGGTGACTCAAGAGAGGGATCAACTTCATGTAAAAGAGAAGAAGTTGTCGAGGGATATCCACCTTCTGGAGGCCTCGACTGGGAGATTGAATGAACGTGTCAAAGACAAAGTGCGCCAGCTTGCCCAGAAGGAGTCCGACCTCATGATGGTGGCTAATTGCTTGTCTGCCTTCAAGGAAGATCTGGCCCAGCCACAGTCAGAAGTATGGGCCACCTCAAACAGGCTCAAGGAGGCACTGGCAGACCAAGATAGAATGTTTGCTGAGATGAAGCTGCTAAAGTGTGCCAAGGAGGCAGCCGAGGCTGAATTGTGCAACTCCCGATTTGCTGAGGCTTCCCATATTAAAGAGGCCAAGGCAGACATCAAGGCTATGTTCCTGGAGTCGGATGAATTCGGTGATATCCTTGCCGGCCAGGTAATGAAGCGCTTGATGCAAAACTTCCACGGGGCCATTGACCAACTGAAGAAGGCCCAACTTTTGCCTCCAGATGCTGACCTGAGTTTCATGAGCATAGGCCGAGTTTGGGAAGAGCCCCTACCCGAGGACAAAGAGCTGTAGGATTATTTGCTACCTGGGAGCTTGGCCCCGATGTACCCCTTTTAATTATAATGAAAATAATTCTTTGTTTTACTGTCCTGAGTATGCTTTTGCGTTTGTCTCCTTGCAATATTTGTCTTCGTCATGAGGACCAGGAGCGTAGAAGGATCGGTGTTTCTCTCTGACTCCAAGAGCCAAATTGTCGATTAACCCTCTTAAAAATAAGCATTTCCTCTCATCCCCTAGGGTAAGGGAGTCAGGGAGTCACTGCTCGTCCCTTGTAGATTCTTGGGTTGGTTTTAGGGACCCTGAACCCCCTGTGACGCCAGGTGTCTTCGGGGGTTTTTGGGTTTGATATTGGGTGTGGATCTCCCCAAGATAGCCCCGAAAGCCCAACTGCTAAGCCTGTAGCTGTTCTTCTGTGGGACCTATGTTGGCTCCTTTCTCGATTGAGTGTTTGCAGCCTCCGAACCGTCACCTCTGGGCCTCAAGCGATCCATTGAATTGACCCATGAAGGTTTGCGAATTTCGAGACATCGTTGGGGCATGCCAATCGACGGTGACTGAAAAGCCGTGATGCTTCAGGATTGGCGTCCATTACAGCTCCTGCGCTGTGCCCTCATTAAATGCAGATGGGCAACCATCTCTATAAAGGCGGAAGGCCAACGCGTTCATTCTCCTCCATCATTCCTTCCCGTTCTCATGGACCAGGAAGGGAAAAGATGTTGCAGCCTGGAGGGGAACCTAGAGAGGGAGGAGGTTCACCGCCCAAAGGGGTACGAAGCCCCATTTGCCCAGGCTAAGTCAGGTGCTCCCTGAATCTCCTATGAGGCGTACAACCGTCCGGTACATCCTCCATCGTCCCCCTTCTAACAGGGGTTTTCTGCATCACTAGGGAGCATAGCAGAGATGATATTGCATCTTTCCTGGGAAAGCACAGCGGAGATGGAACCACATGGTTTACCGGAGAGTCCAAAAAAGAAATCACATGCTTCGCCGGGGAGCATACTAGAGATGATATCATTTGTATGACCCGGGAGCAACTCCTGGTGGTTCATTTTCTATCCCTCCCTGGGTGCACAGTGTCTCCTGGTGGTTCATCTCTTGTCCATCTCAAATGCTCTCCCCCGCTGGATCGCTCACTTCCCCGAGTTTTGGGCATCGGCCCTCAGTCGGGTCTGGAGTAGTTTGTCATCCGAGGAGGAGTTGTAGCAGCTGCTCCCCCTTCTCTTCCCTTTGTATTTTACAATTCATATTTATTCTTAAATGTGAGTTGACTGTAAGAAGCAATCAGGGTCTTTGAATGGAACTGTTTCGTCCATGTGTACCCCAAGTTGTTCTTGTTCCTCTTTCTTCCATGAATGGTCATGAGAAGGGAGGACCCAGAAGTCCCAGTCGCGGTCGAAAATTCAAGGATCCTAACCATAATAAAGATGGCTCCACACTTACCCGCCATTGGAAGAAGGTTCTTGTTGGTGCAAGTTGCATCAGTGATGTCCTCCTCTAAATGTTTCAATGTTTGACAATATATGGCTCACTTGGCTATCAGGATTCATAAACTTTAGTACTTAGCATAGAGATCTAGAGTTCGAATATGAGGAAGGCAAAAATTCACTGCCGGGAGTGGGAAGACCGTAGGGCACGACCTTGAGAGCCGCCTGATGGGGCTAGAGGGGTCGTGCCGCTACATAAAAAGGCGCCTTTTTATTGTAACGACCCGGCCCATCAACCCAACCCCTCAGCCCCTTGGGCGGCCAAATTCCATTTTTGGCGACCCAACAACCTGGCCCCTTTGGTCGTCGACCGTCGGTCGTGTCGTTACTCACTAGGTCTTCCCACCCCTAGCCACTGGATTTTTGGCTTCCCCAGGATTCGAACTCTAGACCTCCAGGCTAAGTGCTAGAGTTTATGAATCCTGGTAGCCAAGTGAGTGAGTCTCATTTGTTTGAGTGAGTCTACTCGGGGATCAAGAAACACAAGATTGATTGAGGATGACATGGTCTATGCCTCATTGGTCAATCTAGATATCAAGGATAGAAGGACAAGGTCATACATTATCATAGTCACGGAGGTTTAGTCGGATCTCGACTTTTCTTGTTACTTGGGTAGCAATTGTCACCCCCCGAGACCTAGGAGTCGTTGATCCAATAGAAAATCAGACAGCACCTCCCATGTCCGACGGATAATTTACACATACATACAACAAATATAACAATACCACGCAGTTTAAATAGGCCTCGGGCCTCAAATCCAAACAGAATAGCATATATATGACAATATACTCATAGATCCAAAACACGAACATATCTGAGCTACCAGGGGGCAGTAACGAAGCAAAACCACACACATAGTCCAACATAGGACTCAAAAGTACAATCCCATAAAGAAAGACCAGTACTACAAGTCCACGAAAATCCAATGCAATGGAATAAAAACATAACATGGTCCAAAAACAGAAAATAATGCATAAAACCAAATCACGTGTAGTAGCAAGCATGGGACTGGCGACTCGGACTCTCCTGGCAGATATCAACCTGAAATCAGAAAGTATGGCAACGGTGTGTGTCCAAATAAACTCAGCGGATACCCAAATAGATATGCATAGGACGTTATACTAACAGTAAGAGTCTACGCTGATACAGTTTCATATGAATAATAGACAAGGGTATATGCTAAAGACATTGAATAAAGGTACATACCAGAATCCATCTATCCTGCAGAGGGAAACATTTACACATTACCATCCTATCAGAACCATCCACCATTATTTCCCCACATCAATCAACCACCTAAGAGCTTAATTAAATTACAAATTATATGGAAAACTAAAACATCACATGTATCCCCTCCTATTTCAGGTTGGTCCATGAGATGGACTTACGGCAGAGGCAGAACCATATCAAAATTCCAGCTTAAACTAATCTACAATCAATTCTCACCTAACGAAACAGACCAGTATCGAATCTTAGCACTGAAGAAACCGAATCTTACCTCAGTTGATCACCGGCGATGCTCCACAGCTACGACGCTCAACAAGAAGTCGCAACTCTACAATTTCCCTGGAAACAAGGAATCAAACCAACTGTCATAACTCCAATCATGCTTACAATCAAAACTAATATGATAGCTTCCACCTATCTGATCCCAATCTAGAAATCATCAAAGTTTAAACCTAGATGGGGATCCTTACCTGAGATTCGCGACCCCAACAGTTGCGATCAGAAGAAGCAAACAGAGATCCTCGGAAGACACAAGATTCTCAAGGTTTCAGCGTCGTAAACCTTCCTCCAATTGTAGCCTAGCATCGCCCTTCGTCCGCGGGTTTGAAAACGAAAGGAGTAGCTGTCGGCTAGGGTTCACGCGATGAGGAGAAGAAGAGAGGTTGTGTGTTGTCATGGGCTAGGGCACGCAATGAGGAGAAAAAGAGAGGTCGACGCCTGCGGCTAGGGTTCGCGAGGGGAGGAAGAAGCCGTCGGGTGTGGCTGCGGCTACGGCTGGGCACGCGAGAGGGGAGGAGGAAGGAGCGGGTCGGCGCTTTTGCGGCTAGTGCTCGGGAAAAAGCTGAAATAAAAAGAGGGGAAAAGGGTCTTTTACAGAAAAGCCCCTGACTTTTTCTCAAATTCACCTTCTACCCTTAGGGAAAAGGATTTAACCATTTATCCCTCCCATTTATTATAATATAACCTCAACTAATTTTTCTTGGGTTAAATTAGTCACACTCGAAATTTAAGACTTTACTCGTAAACTCCTTCACCCTAGTCCGCTAACCCTAAATCTTCCAATATATTTTTTAAAAATTTATTTTACCGGATTTTTAATTGGCAATATTTAACATTCTCCCCCTCTAATAAAAATGTGGTCCCCAAATTTCGTTAATTACCGATAGCAGATACTAACAACATATAGATAGTATAATGTTGAACGAAATCTAACCATACATACCTCCCAAGTCACCTCCTCATCAGAGTGATGCTGCCATCTGACCCTAACCATCCGGATGGTCTTGTTCCGCAACTGACACTCTCTGTAGCCCAGAATCCGTGTCGGAACCTCGTCATACGTCGTATCAGGCTGAAGGGAAACCGCTACGTCCAACAACACATGTGTAGGGTCTGGTACATACCTCCTCAACATCGATACATGGAATACATCGTGCACTCCAGTCATGGAAGGTGGTAGCGCCAGACGCTAAGCCACTACTCCAATCCTCTCCAAAATCTGGAAAGGGCCAATATATCGCGGAGCAAGCTTACCTCGAAGACCGAATCTCTTCACCCCTTTCGTGGGTGAAACACGTAGGAACACATGGTCGCCAATAGAGAACTCCAGGGGCCTCCGTCTCCGATCCGCATAACTCTTCTGACGATCCTGCACCTCGGACATCCGTCGTCTGATAGTACGGACCAATTCTCCCTCGTGTTGTGCTCTCTGAGGTCCTAGAATCTAGGACTCCCCAACCTCCTCCTAGAGGGTGGGTGTCTGACATGCCCTACCATACAACGCCTCATACGGTGCCATCTGTATAGCCGCATGGTAGCTGTTGTTGTAGGCAAACTCCACCAAATGTAAATGATCCTCCCAGCTGCCTCCGAAATCCACAGCACAAGCTCTCAGTAGGTCCACTAAGGGTTGAATAGTCCACTCTGACTGCTCGTCGATCTGCGGATGAAAAGTTGTACTGAACTGCAACTCGGTGCCCATAGCCCGCTGCAGACTCTGTCAAAAGCGTGATGTGAAGTGTGGGTCTCGGTCTGATATAATACTCATCGGAATACCATGTAATCGAACAATCTCCCTAGAGTATAGCGGATTTGGTTAATCGATCAACGATCACCCAAATCGCATCATGTCCTCGTTGAGTCCTCGGTAATCCTACCACGAAGTCCATGGTAATATGTTCCCATTTCCACTCGAGAATGGGAATCCTCTGGTGTAGTCCAGCAGGTCTCTGGTGCTTAGCCTTTACCTATTGACAAACTAGACATCTCACTACAAAATCTGCGATGTCTTTCTTCATGCCGTTCCACCAATAGAAACGCCTCAGATCTCGGTACATGCGGGTCCCGCCTGGGTGGATAGCAAATCGGGAACGATGAGCCTCTTGAAGTAACTCCTCTAGGACCGGATATGACTCAGGTACACATAATCTCCCTCGGAAGTAAAGAATATCTTCGTCAACTCTGGTGAACTCAGTCTGCTGTCCTGAATCTATGTGGCTACCCAAGAAATGCAGGTGCTGATCATTGGCCTGTGCCTCTCGAATTCTCGTCCAGATCGACGACTGAGCAACCATAGTCACAAGAATACCCTGCTCAGTCTGTCTCTGCTCCTCTAATCCCAACTCTGAAAAACCCTGAACTAGCTCGGTGCCTAATACCCGGAGGCAGGCCAAAGTCCCTCTGGACTTCCTGCTCAATGCATCTGCCACAACATTAGCTTTCCCGGGGTGGTAGCAAATGGTGCAATCGTAGTCCTTCAGGAACTCCATCCATCTCCTCTGACGGAGATTGAGTTCCTTCTACGTAAACAGGTACTTGAGACTCTTATGATCTGTGAAAATCTCAAAAGTAATACCGTAGAAGTGGTGCCTCTAAATCCTCAAAGCAAAGATAATGGCGGCCAACTCCAAATCATGTACCAGATAGTTTTTCTCATGCTCCTTCAGCTGTAGAGAAGCATAAGATACTACCCGTCTGTAGGGTTTTTCGGGCCGCGAAAACCACTTTTTCGCGTAGCGGAAACCCCGAAAGTCCCAATAGAAAGGATCCGAGCGAAGAAAACCATTTCAAAAATTTATGAGTGCTCGTTTACATGCTTCAAAACCGATCTACAACCTAGATCTATTAGAAAAGAGAAAAACTACCTTCGATGCATGCCCCGCAATTCCCGCTCGCTCCTCGGTTGGTGTCAGATCTCAAGGATGCAAAGTAGCAACCCTCTAGAAGTATCCACACAAGCAAGAGAGTGGAGAGTAGAGCCCAAAAGTGTGCTAGCACTTGCTTGGGGTCTCGGCCACAAGAGAGGAGAGGGAGAGGAAAAATCAAAAACTAAGTTGGGAGAAAAATCAATCACCCACAAAAATCTCATCTTGTGTGTATAAGTGGCCGGCCACCATCTTAGGTAACCCCACATTTGAATTCAAAATTCAAATGGGGAGGTTACTTAGCCTTGATGATGATGCAAAGTCATCACTTGGTCAAGTCAAGGTGATGTGGCTTGAGTCAAGTCAAACTTGCCTCTTATGGACTTTCCATATTTAGCCAAAGTCAAACTTTGACTTCATTATTCCCCCATGATTAGATTCATCCAACACTTGGATCAAACTCGAGTCCAACTCAAGTTGTCTAATTTGAGTCAAGTCAAACTTGCCTTTTATGGATTTTCCATATTTAGCCAAAGTCAAACTTTGACTTCATTATTCTCCCATGATTAGATTCATCCAACACTTGGATCAAACTCGAGTCCAACTCAAGTTGTCTAATTTGAGTCAAGTCAAACTTGCCTTTTATGGACTTTCCATATTTAGCCAAAGTCAAACTTTGACTTCATTATTCTCCCATGATTAGATTCATCCAACACTTGGATCAAACTCGAGTCCAACTCAAGTTGTCTAATTTGAGTCAAGTCAAACTTTCCTTTTATGGACTTTCCATATTTAGCCAAAGTCAAACTTTGACTTCATTACTCTCGGTCCATCATATGGACTTATTCTCCATCTATTGCTCTATGTGTGTGACCCTATAGGTTCTTGTAACGTTGGCAATGCCCTTAAACCTATTTAAGGACATAAGCAATGAGAGGTATCTAGCAACACATCATTGCTACCCAAGTTACAAGAATGTCGAGATCCAACATCACCATTGTGACTAATAATTGTGACCATCACAATATGTGACAACGTCCTTCTATCCTCGATATCTAGATTGATCTTTCATGAGGCATAGACCGTGTCATCCTCCAATAAATCTATGTGTCTTAAACTCCATGTAGACTCATTATAATCAAATAAGCTCAATATCTCATATTGCCTTATTTGGGCATGGCCATGCACTTAGTGATCTCACTCTATCAAGACTATGATATCTCTCCCGTCATATAGGAGGGATAGATCCCATCTACATCACTCACATCCCTCCGCATAATTTGTTACATACCCAGTAATCGACTTTATAGTCCACCCAGTTACGGGTGACGTTTGACGAAGCCAAAGTACGTAACTCCTTATGTAGGGAACTATGGTAACTTCAGGTCTAGGACTATAGTCATACTAATAGTCACATGAGAAAGTATATGACACTCATATAACGATCCATGATACTTTCTCATGGCGGGCCATTCAGTATACATTCTCTAATGGATACCCATGTGTTAACTTGATATCTCGTATCCATGACTTGTGAGATCAAGTCATCATGTTGACCTACATGCTAGTCTCTATGCATTAACATTGTCCTTGAATGTTAATACTTGACTAGGAATAATTAAGAGTAGTGTTCTTTATACCATCTCACTATCGATTCAACTAATCGATTGATATAGATAAGAACCTACTACTCAAGGACGTTATTATACTAAGTTATTTGGCACCAATACACTTAAGTACAATAACCATAAGAAATGCGTTTATATATAAGAAATATATATACAAGAATATGATACAATGAGTCCAAAAAGTAATCATCATATGATTGGCTCTAGGGCTCTCACTAACAATCTCCCACTAGCACTAGTGCCAATCGCTGTAGTATCTAATACCCAATGACCTAGTGTGACCATCATGCTTCATCTGTGCCAAAGCCTTGGTCAAGGGATCTGCGACGTTAGCCTCTGTGGGTACTCTGCAAATCTTCACATCTCCTCGATCGATGATCTCTCGAATGAGATGGAATCGCCGTAGTATGTGTTTGGTCCGCTGGTGTGAGCGAGGTTCCTTAGCCTGCGCAATAGCTCCATTGTTGTCACAATAGAGCTTTACGGGATCAGATATGCTAGGAACCACCCCAAGCTCAGTGATGAACTTGCGGATCCAAACTACCTCCTTTGCTGCCTCTGATGCAGCAACATACTCAGCTTCTGTTGTAAAATCTGCAACTGTGTCCTGCTTCGAACTCTTCCAGCTCACAGCTCCGCCATTCAAGCAAAACACGAACCCTGACTGCGATCTGTAATCATCCTGGTCGGTTTGGAAGCTGGCATCAGTGTAACCCTTTACAACTAGATGCTCATCGCCTCCAAATATCAAAAAATATTCCTTAGTCCTTCTCAAGTACTTAAGGCTATTCTTGACCGCTATCCAGTGACGTTCACCTAGATCTGACTGGTACCTGCTCGTCATGCTCAAAGCATACGAGACATCAGGACGAGTACATAACATGGCGTACATGATAGATCCTATGGCAGAAGCATAAGGGATCTTATCCATGCGTTCTCTCTCCTCTCTAGAAGAGGGACTCTGAGTCTTCGAAAGACTCACACCATGTGACATTGGCAGATTTCCCTTCTTGGAATTCTGCATGGCAAACCGTTGCAAAACGGTATCAATGTATGTACTCTGACTTAGGCCAAGCAATCTCTTAGATCTATCTCTATAGATCTTTATGCCTAGAATATAGGCTGCTTCACCTAAGTCTTTCATTGAGAAGGAATTACCCAACCAAGTCTTCACAGACTGTAGTGAAGGAATGTCATTCCCAATGAGTAGTATGTCATCTACATACAAAACAAGGAAGACAACTGTGCTCCCACTAACCCTTTTGTAGACACAAGGTTCATCTTCATTCTTGATGAAACCAAACTGTTTGATTGCATCATCGAATCGAAGATTCCAGCTTCGAGAAGCTTGCTTTAGTCCATAAAGGGACTTATGCAGCTTGCATACTCTACCAGTATGCTTTGGATCTACAAAACCCTCAGGTTGTGTCATGTACACTTCCTCGAGGAGGTTTCCATTCAGAAACGCAGTTTTGACGTCCATCTGCCAGATCTCATAATCGTGGTATGCTGCAATAGCAAGCAAGATCCTAATGGACTTGAAAATCGCGACTGGAGAAAAAGTTTCATCGTAGTCAATACTATGAATTTGCTTGAAACCTTTAGCTACTAGTCTACCCTTATAGGTATGTATAAGTCCATCCATGTCAGTCTTTCTCTTAAAGACCCACTTACACCCAATGGGTTTGACCCCTTCAGGTGGATCAACCAAAGTCCATACTTGGTTGGTGTACATGGAATCCATCTCGGATCTCATGGCCTCTAGCCATTTCTCAGAATCTGGGCTCATCACAGCTTCCTGATAGGAGGTAGGCTCATTCTTAATGATCATAACATCATCATGGTCAGGCAAGAGAAATGAATATCTCTCAGGCTGACGACGTACCCTATCAGACCTGCGAAGAGGTAGGTCTACCTGAACAGGTTGTTGTTCCACAACTTCTTGTGTAACAATCTCATCCACAACTTCTTGTGGTTCCTATTCAGTATCCATCAAGGGCTCAGTGCTATGGTCATTGTCTTGAACTTCTTCAAGATCAAACGAACTCCCACTAGACTTTCTAGAAACAAAGTCCCTTTCTAGAAAGACCCCAGTCTTAGCAACAAACACTTTGTGCTGACTGGGAATGTAGAAGTAATATCCCTTAGTTTCCTTGGGATATCCCACGAAATAGCACTTATCGGACTTGGGTCCCAGTTTGTCTGAGACTTGACGTCTAACGTAAGCCTCACAACCCCAAACTCTCATGAAAGACATCTTGGGACTCCTCCCAGTCCATATCGTATATGGTGTCTTCATGACCGCCTTTGATGGAACACGGTTAAGTGTGAATGCTGCCGTGTCTAGAGCATATCCCCAAAAGGATATAGGAAGATCTGCGTGACTCATCATAGATCGTACCATATCTAATAAGGTACGATTCCTCCTTTTGGATACACCATTCCACTGTGGTGTCCCAGGAGGAGTGAGTTGAGATAGAATCCCACACTCAGCTAAATAGTCACAAAACTCATGGCTCAAGTATTCTCCACCTCGATCTGATCGAAGTATTTTAATACTCTTGTCGAGTTGGTTTTGTACTTCATTTCTGAATTCTTTGAACTTTTCAAAGGACTCGGACTTATGTGTCATCAAGTACACATAACCATATCTACTGAAATCATCAGTAAATGTGATGAAGTATCTATAACCACCTCGAGCAGCAACATTGAAAGGGCCACATACATCAGAATGTATGAGTCCTAACAAATCTGTTGCCCTCTCGCTATGCCCACCAAAGGGAGTCTTAGTCATCTTGCCTAGAAGGCATGACTCGCATGTCTCATATGATTCAAAATCAAATGAATCCAGCAATCCATCCTTATGGAGCTGGGACAAGCGACTCTCATTTATGTGGCCTAAGCGACAGTGCCAGAGATAGGTTGATCTCAACCTCTTGGTACATACATTATAGATAGGGCGTTCTAAGTCTAGAATGTAGAGTCCGTTGATAAGATCTGCACTACAATAGAACATTTCATTTAAATAGACTGAACAACATTTGTTCTTAATTATAAATGAGAAGCCTTTCTTGTCTAGACAAGAAACAGAAATTATGTTCTTAGTAAGTGCAGGTACATAACAACAATCATCTAGTTCCAGTACAAGCCCAGAGGGCAGAGATAGAAAATAAGTTCCTACAGCAACAGCAGCAACTCGTGCTCCATTGCCTACTCGTAGGTCCACCTCGCCCTTTGCCAATGCCCTGCTATTTCTTAGCCCCTGCACATTGGTACAAATGTGAGAAGCACATCCAGTATCTAATACCCATGATGTAGAAATAGAAAGGTTGACTTCTATAACATATATACCTAAAGTAGAAGGCTCGCATCTCTTCTTCTTAAGATCCTCCAGGTATACCTTGCAGTTCTGCTTCCAATGCCCTGCCTGCCCTTGATATAATTGCTTGAGGTGGTCAATCATATCGTAAGCATTCATGTTCTCGTGTTGCTTCTGAAGCTCAGAGGACATGCAGCATAGCATTAGGCACGACACGTCTAACGCGTCGTCTTGATGCTTCTGATGAGCATCTCTAACGCTACGGATGGCTGAGGGTGGTGGTGCTTCAGGAACTGCTTGCTCTAGAACGTACCACTTACGTTCCTATTTGAGGACTATCCTCAAGTTCCTGTACCAGTCCAGGAAATTAGCTCCAGTGAGCTTGTCCTTCTCAAGGAC
>JAGFNQ010006217.1:0-34998 GCA_024364735.1 Boesenbergia rotunda | reverse complement strand
AGTTACATTCGAGTCTAAATATGAAATACAACAGAAATAAAATATTAAAAGCCGACATGCAGGTCGCAAACACAATACAACACGCACATGTACAAAAACGGCGCGCAGACCGTATTATGAATTACAACACAATTTTAATCTTATTAAAAATTGGGTTTTAGGCCATGACCATCACACTACTGTACATAATTCAAAATTATGTAATTTTACAGATTTTATATAATTTTTCTACTGATTTTTAGAATTTTTTGAGTCACAACTCCGCGGCGGTCCCGGTAAGCGGGTTTCGGGCGTAATCGCGAGACAAGGCCCCTTGCGGGGTTAGGGGCAGCGCCCCTACTCGTGAAATAACCTTCACGAGTGTCTTCTTGCGATTATACAGTGCCTTTACCCGTTGTCCCAAAATCCATTTGGGCGAAACTTGCCGTTTCGGAGAAGTTTTTCTCGGTGGTAAAGTCTACAAGTGCTTCGCACTCGTCGCTTTGCCTCTACGAGGAAAAATACTCAAAAATCCTAAAATTTAGAAAAATTATAGAAGCATAAAATTATCTAAATTTTGTATCTAATACAAAAAAAATAAAAACCAAAACGAGCACAAGCTTCGCTCGTGGCTCTGATACCACTGCAGGGTTTTTCGGGCCGCGAAAACCACTTTTTCGCGTCGCGGAAACCCCGAAAGTCCCAATAGAAAGGATCCGAGCGAAGAAAACCATTTCAAAAATTTACGAGTGCTCGTTTATATGCTTCAAAATCGATCTACAACCTAGATCTATTAGAGAAGCATGTAAACGAGCACTCGTAAATTTTTGAAATGGTTTTCTTCGCTCGGATCCTTTCTATTGGGACTTTCGGGGTTTCCGCGACGCGAAAAAGTGGTTTTCGCGGCCCGAAAAACCCTGCAGTGGTATCAGAGCCACGAGCGAAGCTTGTGCTCGTTTTGGTTTTTATTTTTTTTGTATTAGATACAAAATTTAGATAATTTTATGCTTCTATAATTTTTCTAAATTTTAGGATTTTTGAGTATTTTTCCTCGTAGAGGCAAAGCGACGAGTGCGAAGCACTTGTAGACTTTACCACCGAGAAAAACTTCTCCGAAACGGCAAGTTTCGCCCAAATGGATTTTGGGACAACGGGTAAAGGCACTGTATAATCGCAAGAAGACACTCGTGAAGGTTATTTCACGAGTAGGGGCGCTGCCCCTAACCCCGCAAGGGGCCTTGTCTCGCGATTACGCCCGAAACCCGCTTACCGGGACCGCCGCGGAGTTGTGACTCGAAAAATTTTAAAAATCAGTAGAAAAATTATATAAAATCTGTAAAATTACATAATTTTGAATTATGTACAGTAATATGATGGTCATGGCCCAAAACCCAATTTACAAGAATGTCGAGATCCAACATCACCATTGTGACTAATAATTGTGACCATCACAATATGTGACAATGTCCTTCTATCGTCGATATCTAGATTGATCTTCTATGAAGCATAGACCGTGTCATCCTCCAATCAATCTATGTGTCTTGAACTCCAAGTAGACTCACTATAATCAAATAAGCTCAATATCTCATATTGCCTTATTTGGGCATGGCCATGCACTTAGTGATCTCACTCTATCAAGACTATGATATCTCTCCCGTCATATAGGAGGGATAGATCCCATCTACATCACTCACATCCCTCCGCATAATTTGTTACATACCCAGTAATCGCCTTTATAGTCCACCCAGTTACGGGTGACGTTTGACGAAACCAAAGTACATAACTCCTTATGTAGGGAACTATGGTGACTTCAGGTCTAATGACTAATAGTCATACTAATAGTCACATGAGAAAGTATATGACACTCATATAACGATCCATGATACTTTCTCATGGTGGGTCATTCAGTATACATTCTCCAATGCATACTCATGTATCAACTTGATATCTCATATCCATGACTTGTGAGATCAAGTCATCGTGTTGACCTACATGCTAGTCTCTATGCATTAACATTGTCCCTGAATGTTAATACTTGACTAGGAATAATTAAGAGTAGTGTTCTCTATATCATCTCACTATCGATTCAACCAATCGATTGATATAGATATGAACCTACTACCAAGGACGTTATTACACTTAGTTATTTGGCACCAATACAAGTAAGTATAATAACCATAATCAAATGTCTTTATATATATATATGAAATATGATACAATGAGTCCATACAACAACCATCACATGATTGGCTCTAGGGCTCTCACTAACAGTTAGCCTAGTGGGGACTGACACATAGACCATGTCCTGAACCAAGTGGGTATAAGATGGTGAAGGGAATGAGGCACGATTCATTATAGCTAATGAAGGGTTTCAGAATTGTTTCTGAGGTCAACCGTTGATCTTTCGGTTAATTGGGGATCATGATGTACTACTAGGTGCCACTCATGATCGTTCCTTAATTGATTAATTATAGACGGCCAACATAAATCGAAAGCCTATTTAGTCACATGCACTACGAGTAATCCGAGGGATTTAAAACGAGTTGAAAATTGGATTTTCCAATCAAGAGAGATTAAGTTTAGTTGAGCCAAACGATAAGTCGAATCTGAATTTTTCAGAGACGCATCGGAAGCGTAAAATGGCTAAGTCTTTTGAAGACTTAATAGATGAATTAAATAAGTTTAATTCATTGGGGCTTGGCTTGGATGGGCCGGCCAAAGAGGGCCTCCATCCTCTTTGCTTGGTCGGCCACAACAAAGGGAGAGAACCAAGTTTTTGGTTCAATTTATAAAATAAACCAAGTGTGGTTTATTTTATAAAATTATGGATAATATAAATTTTTTATATAATAAACCAAGGTTTGGTTTATTTTTCATGGAAATTAAAATGAACCATGGATTGGTTTATTTTATAAAATCAATCATGGATTGATTTACCTTGATAAGGAAATTTATTCCATAAGAGAGAAGAGACTTGATTGATTTTTATCATGAATTAAAATATAATTTTAACCATGATATAAAATCAAACTTGGCATGATGGAATAAGTTATTCCATATTTGAGAGGCTTGATGGTTGAGAGGCCACTATATAAAGGACCCAAGGCAAGGCTTGGGTGTGAATCATAGAGATGAAGGCATAGGCTCTCTCCCTCTCTTTCTCTTCTCCCCTTCTTGCCGTGCGCCAACCAGCCCCAAGAAGGAGCACCAGCTGGCCATCCTTTTGTGGTTAGTCTTCCGACTTCTCTCTTGGTTTTTCTCGTCGCATTCTCGGAGAATCTAGTAGTTCTCGAGAACACGAAACTCGCGAAGTCATCCCGAAGATACTCGGTGTAGACGCGAATAGAGGCGGAGCTTCCAAGGGACGCTTACGGTTGGATCTCGTCCCTTCCTTCGAGTTACGGGAGGTAATATGTAAATTAGTTTACGTTTCTGCAAAAATTTTAAATATATAATCATGTCTACACAAGATAAAATTGCATGCTTAGATGTGTGGTTAAATGATTTAGAGAAATTATTTATGCTAAACCTTCCGCTGCACGTAATTAATTTTAAAATTACGAACCCGCATCCATGTCAACATGCACCCGGACCCAACAGATTTCCCTTGATGAGTGGCCGAGATCGCTTGCAGAAATTTCCATCAATTTTAGTGCAAGATCCAAGTGGAGGGTTGTGATGTACAAGCTCTTCCGATCGGTCTGAGTGATATCTGATCGGTCTGAGTGCTCCCTGATCGGTCTGAGGACCAATCAGGCACCTCTCTGATCGGTCTGAGGACCGATCAAGATCTGATCAGTAGCTGAAATTTGGAGTTCTTCTGTGCCAACCTCTTCTGATCGGCCACGGGACCGATCAGACTTTCCCTGATCGGATTGGAGACCGATCAGGGCACCAACAGAATAAAATTAGAGTCTGATATCGTTCTTTATGGATCCATCTTAGTCCTGGATGTGCCCTTTTGATCCTTTGATGCACAAGCTGTCCAAAAATCAAATAGAATGAAATATGAGTGCAAAAATATAAGAAAATTAATTAACCAATGAAAATGTATCCTATTAACAATTATGCATCATTTCTTAAACAAATACACCCCAGAGCCCCAAATTTCCCCACTAATGGCATGAAAATTATCCATCATGTTGTTAATTATCACTCCCCCACACCTACTCTTTGCACGTCTCGAGCAAAAAGAAAACCAGGTTTATTGACTTAGGCAAGTTCACATAGCACGGAGGAAATCACATAGTGGTCATTATTCAAGATCATTAATTAAGCATTTTGGAACCAAGTTTACATCAATTCCAATCTCACACTAACCAATTGGTAGTGGTGAATTCATCCAGTCAATAGATCAAGCATGACACTCTCAGAGGACTATCCCTAACTCTCAAAACTCAATAAGTAGTAGAGTTCCACTCAAGAATCATTATGCTTCTTCACTATCATAAGCTTGCTCACCCCCTGATTTTCACCACAAGAATGCATTTGACACATACAATAAATAGAGCTTATTAATGGAGAAGATGAAACTGTAGGGAAAATAAATAAGAAGAAAATTTCTGCTACTAAGTGAAGAATTTAGTGGGGCAAAGCAAAAGGAAACATTAGATCATAGAACTTGATTAATCAGTTAGCCTGCAGGTGAACTCATCTTATCATCCCCATTTAAGCAAATGTCTCTGATCGGATTGATGAGAAACATTACTGAATGTTCTGCTCTGTTCTGTGCCACTCTGTTGATCGGTCAAGGGACCAATCTAGCTGCCTTCTGAACGGTCTGGATGATCGGATTGGGCTACCTCTGATCGGTCTGGATGATCGGACTGGGCTGCCTCTGATCGGTCTGGATGATCGGACTGGGTTGCCTCTTATCGGTCTGAGTGACCGATCAAACACCTCCCTGATCGGTCTGGAGACCGATCAGGGCTCCAACAGAAGCTAAAACTGAGTAGAGTCTGTCACGCCCCCAGAGGCACATGCTTCCTCGAAAATCGGGCAGCAACTCCCCTGTACGGCGGACAATATGGGGCAAATATACATAATATCTCCACCAATATAGCTCAGCCACAAGCGGCTGGCATCACAACAATAAGTATAAACACAACCACACAGTTCTTATATCAACGAAAGAAATAATGGGTGGCTCAGCCATCTTAATCATAAAAGAACTACAACTTAATAAGACACTCCACAACGAATAAATCCGACTAATAAGACATGACTATAAAGTTGTCAAGACCATACCAGAAATAATATAAAATGTGGAAACAAAGAAACTACGGAGAACCAAGTCTAAAACAACTCCAAACCAAAATCACCCGGTGAAACTGAAGGACTGAGGGACTGGCAACTGGATCATCTCCTGGCTCCAAGCAATACCACTACCTGCTATCTGAAACAACAAAAAGGGAAGCAGGGGTGGTGAGTCCAGGTGGACTCTGCGGGTATATGAGTAGACAAATAAGCATGGCATAAATAAGATAACGAAGTAGAGAATCAAAAGGTACAGTCCATAAGAAATATCAGATTTACCTAATCATGCATAACCAAAATAATACGACATGGTATAAAACCGAATAACGACTAAGCAGGTATAGAACAACTCAATAACAATAATATCAAGATAGACATGCATGTCAAACATATGCAACAATCATAGCTCATATAAGTGCATCAAACACAAGCAAATGCACAAAAGAAATACGTATGCACATGATGCAGTGACATGTGTCACCCCTGACGCCAGTCAAGCCGTCAACACATCCCATTTGTGTGACCGAGTGGGTAGGGCTGTGACAACTGTACCACTCCAACAACAACAATAACCAACAACAATAATAATACCACATAAGGCGTGGTTGAGTGGATAGGATGCTGGGGAGTCTACACTCCAAACCCCGGTACATCGGGGGAGCTACTACAGCTACAATATATCCCTCGAAAAACGACGGTGAGGGTGAGCCACCAACAACTCATCCCTCTAAAAACAACGGTGAGGGTGTCACTGTCTGGCATGACAGGACAAACACTCGCCCTCTAACCACTACCATGACAACATGTAGTTGAGTGAATCGAGCAACAATATGACTAACGACGGCTTAACCAAATGTAAGCCAACAGTCGTTAGTATGCAACGTGCAAGTATGATGCATGATATACGATGCACGAACAACCGGAGAAACAACGATGCAATAAAAATCCAACAAGTAAAACATGCATCATACAACCAACCAGAAATCGAAAACCAACGATTATGCACCTACACTACTAGGTAGGGAATTTTTAATGCCAAATAAACCTATTTGTGTTTAATGGACTTCTAAGTACTCGCGTACAAGCGGCACTTTACAGAACAGAAAACCAACAGGGACTGTACGGATACGAATTTGGAATACTCAAAGATCAACGAAGAATAAGTCTCAACGGCGATGTTTAAATAACGACAAAGAATAAGGTCAAGCAACCTATAAGACATAACTAGTCATGCTTTAAGGTAAAAGAACTACTCGAGTACAAAGGAGAAGTGCCCGCCTTATAATTGTAGAAGTTTGTGAACGAGGACCTTCCACGATCTACCGAACGAATTCCAAAGTTAATGTCCTGTATAATAATTAATGTTTAGCTAATCATAAATTAATTAGATAAGTAGCTAATTAACTACTACCCGTAAAAGAGACTAATCATTAAAGAGTAACCCTAACGATCACGTTTTAATTAATCCTTCCTTATTTAAAGTTTAGATCCAACCAGATAAACATTACTAAAGTTAAAGGAAAACTCCAATTAAGAACAAATCCATGAATAATACTGCCAAACACATAATTGATCCAAAGTTTCCCAATTCAATTTAAACAAACTTCATCTCTGTCACATGATTCTTTCCCAAACTTGCAACCTCACCTCAAATACTATACGGGTTAACTAATTTACTCAAAATTCCAAGAACTAAGTTGCCAACAGATCAAACCTACGGAAGGGAAATCAATTCAACACAGAATCTAGCATTTATTTGCATGAGTTTACCACAAGAAACCCAATCTGACCACTTCTCACCTGAGGTTGATGTCGACGACCCCTGCTTTTGGTCAGATTCGGTGATCTCAGCCACAAAGAAGAAAGCATCCTCCACATCTCCTATCAACCATGTGTTTCTTGCAAGCAAAACAGGAGAAGAATCAAGGATCGCTCGAAGATCAGAAGAACCGAAGAAGATCGCTGTGACTAATGCGAGAGGCGTCGGCTAGGGTTTCCACGCAAGGCAGTGGCGCGATCCAGGAGATGGATGTGCGGCGTCCTGTTAGTGTGCGCCGGAGAAAACAGAAGAAGAGGAAGGGAAGGAGAAGAAGGCCGGGCGGCGGGCGACGGTGGCTGTCGCGAGGGAGAGGAACCGCTCGTGCGGTTTGTCTTGCGGCGTTGGGGAAGAAAGAAAGGAAACGGGAGAAGGGATCGGGTGGTTTCAAAAGGAACGGGGGAGAACTTAGGGCTTTTGGGTTTTATAATTGTTTTAGCAAATTTTGCAAATAAGCCCTCCTAGTCTGAAAAATCACAACTAGGTCCCTAATTTGCAAAGAGACCCTCTAAAATTTCGGTTCTCAACAGAGTCTGATACTGAACTGCCGAGGCTACACTCTCCCGAGTCAGTCTCGGAGTCTCATATCCCGAGCTAACCTCGAGACCTTCATTTGTCTTACCGAGAGGGTCTCGAGGGCCTGACACCCGAGACGACTTCGGGACCCTTCGCCTGTCCCCCCGAGGTAGTCTCGGGAGTCCGACACCCAGTCTGATCTCGGGGGCTTTTGCTTGTTCTCTCGAGATAGTTTCGGTCTGACCTCGGAGTTCCGACTTGGCGGGTTTTACCACGTAGTTTTTCCGTACTACATATCCATTTTGGGATGCTCTTCCCATCAATTACCATGGTAGCAATCAATTTAGGATATTATTATGCTGATGACTAGTATTTCAATTGATGGTTATACTATAATAATTGATTCAAAGGGGGTAAAAATGAAATAGAGTATCTAATTTAATAATTTTGAAATTTGAATATGTGATTTTGATATTCAGAAATTTTAGTTACATAGTTTAATAATTTACCGAATGTTGGTTTGGTGTGGTGTGGTGTGGTGTGGTGTGGTAATGAACTGAATGTCGGTGTTGTATGTAGTAATAAATTGGAGGCGTAAGAGCTTCTATATATGTTTTTTGGATTACAATAGATACGCATGGGAAACACATCAAGCAATACTAAATAATGTTTTCACTCCTACGGATTAGTATATAGTTGATATATGATAGATGTTTATTCTAATGTGTTTTTGAAATTAATTCTTAGTTGATATAAAATATATTATTAAATGTCTAACCTCTCTTATATATATAAAAGATTATTATACTAAGATAAAATGCCTCCATAATTTATTTATATATATCAGAAAATCGTTTTACTGAACCACTGAGGAAGAATAATAAGTTCCTATAGTAAATAATATTATCCATAGACAAAATAAAAATTATTAGACTAATATTAAAACTAAAACCCCATGTACACATGTGATGATTCCCTTTTTCCTTTAATTTTGGCTCCTCTCCAAAAAGAAGGGGGCGTTTGGTAAACGGGTTTAGAAGGTAAGAATGGGAATGAAATCTATTTCATTCTCATTGATGATGCTTGGTATATGGAAATCGGAATCAAAATAAGAATATGATACCTTTGATTTCATAACCCACCCCCCACTAAATTATCATCAAACTCATAAATCCCTTAACTCGCTAGTTAGATCCACCTCTCAACTCGTTAGATCCGATGCCTTGAGAAGTAAGACCGATTAGCATTTGGGTCGGCTCACCGACACAACCCTTCTAATGCTCAAATCAGCCACTGATCAGAGGAAGAACAGAAGACGAAAAAAATGAAGAAGATAACTTAAAGGAAAGAAGTTGCCTCCATTTATAGAAAGAAGAGAACCAATATACCTATGACTTATCCTTTTCGTGCTTTTACAGATGTGTGAAGAGAATCTCCACGTCTGCTTCATTTCCATCCATTTCAATGACGATGAGGCCTTTAACAATCCTCACTTCTCCACTCATTAATTGTCATGTATTAAAATGAAGGAATTAAGAAAACCAAGTCTGTCATCCATCACTTGTTTCTCTACTCTTTGATTGCAACGTATTCTTAAATAGAAACTTAGGAGCCTCTGATGCTTAGTAGAAGGTATCTCTAATGCTTTGTGGAAGACACTCTTGATGATCGGTGGAACTTGTACTCGGTGAAAATTGATAGTATTGGTCGAGAGAATCACCTGATCAGCTGATCTTGAGAATATCATAGTTTCACAATACTATAGCGTATTGTAGATATTGTTTGTAGATTACTGTAGCATCTGGGAGTTGATTGCTTGAGATAATAATCTTGCTTGTGGAGAGCTGTAGCATACGAGAATGTCATTCTTCGGGAGGTTGATCTGATTTCCTCAATACTACAGTAGCATTTTTACTATAGCAGTATTGTAGAAAACAGTGTTACTCACTACATAATCTGTTGTAACTATAACACATCAAATAGGGATTGCTCTAGGAGATGAGGCTGGTTTCCTTAGTATTGTAGCACAATAACACTGTATACAGGGTACGGTAGTGCACTATAATATCCATTGTTACTGTAGTATCAGAAATTGGGATTGATCGGGGAGATGAGGCTGATATTCTAGATTATTGTAGAACAATACACTGTAGCAGCAATGCCACTGTAGCAGGGTACTACATCAGTCGAGTAATATATTCTTCGAAATAATAATTTGATCCTCAACTACGGCGTATTTTGTAAGAATTTTTTCTTCAAATGGGACGCGAACCCTGGGCCGCTAGGTTTCTAGATTGGCCACCACGAGTGCTTCCCGATTTATCCTGGTCATTAGTGGAAAACTTTCGTGGAGTCGGGCCGGTCACTCCAGGTTCAATTTGTCTGCTGTCTGATTCATCATTTTTTTGAAATAATAATTTGATAGTTTAGAACAGTGAAGCAGAATTGGTACTGTTACATTTACTATATTGCTATTGTAGATTATTATAGCATAATAGATTAATTATCCGAAATGTCCGAAATATCGACATAATGTTATACTGTAGTATCATTGTAACAAGACACTGTAACATACTGTAGTAATGGCACGGTTAGAGGCGTCGTCCGGGTAAGTTATCATAAGGACGCAAATTGATATAATTTCGTCGAGGTTAGTGTTAAACACTATCTCCGTAAAATAATATTCCTCCGCTACAGGTGCTCACGGATAGCAGCTGATTCCGACCTTACTTACGGGTAGCTCGGTCAACTCATCCAGCCAGCCTGGCGCCCCGAAGACTTAGCGGAAGAGCCGAGGAGGGTCTCACCCGGGAGTACCCGATTCAGAAACCCTCCCGAAGTACTAACCGACCAACCCCGAGCGGGCTCAAGTGAGTCGAGCCCGAGCACCCCCAACTCGATCCCCCAAGCCTGACCCAGGTTTGGGTCGGGCAATTCAGTCTTTAGCACTCCATCAACCGGATAACTAACCGACCCGAAGCCTGGCAATACCAGCATAGCTCGGCAAACTCTCGACTCAGGGCGAACCTCATATCTCTCAACTCCTAGTCGGGCACGTGGCGACCCACGCTCCCTGGACATGACCCGACCCGGTCCATAACACTCAGACTCGCCGATCGGCGCTCGACACTCGGTCTCCGGACCAGCTCTCCCCTACGCCACCCTACATCAGTACATCCGGGGTACGACCCTAACGTCGGGGTAACATACACCTTACCCCTTCATAACACATGTCGCGGACACCCCGCAGACTCAGTACTATCGTACTATCATAGCACCCCGCGTCATGTCGCGGAAGGACTCTCCCATGAGCTGACAGTCACCCTACCCCTGTACCGTTGATACAGACAGGGGTTGTCAGCTTCCCCTGGCTATATAAGCTCCTCTACTCCTCATTCCGCAGGTATGCACAATTACATTACATTCTACCTCATGCATTCCTTTACTCCACTATATTGCCTGCGAGATACTGACTTGGCCGTCGGAGGGCCTGACCGGAGAAAATCCTCGGCGGATTTGCTAACGGCCAGCTTGTCGCAGGTCTTGGCCAGTTCACAGGCAGTTCGGAGCCAGGTCAGCAGAGCTCATGGCACTCGGTGTACCATCTCGCCCTTGGGACTTCCACCTCGCTTCACGACAGGATCAAATTTGGCGCTAGAAGGAGGGACACCCAGTCTGATCGAAAGTGTACGATTGAAGCGCCCAACCGGGTCGTGATGACCGTCACTCCCGAGGAGTGCGAGCTCCTCTCAGCCGCCCAGGCTCGGGGAACTCCACTGAGGCTATCACGTGCTGATGGCCCAGCGACTCGGCCCCAAGAGCCCGCGGCGCCTAATCCCTCAGGAGGTCGAGGAAAGGCCGCTCCGCTGGAAAGAGACTCAGCCCCTTCCCTCCCACCTGCGCACAACCGTTGGGTCAACGCAACAGAGCCCGCGCCGATCGAAGCATCCGCATCCAGCTAAACGCACAAGCCGTGCCTCAATAAGGGAAAGGCCTAAGTCGGCGCGCCGCCGGTCGCTCGGACGCACAGCCCTTTTGCTTCGTGGATCTTGGAGGATCCGATTCCCAGGCATCGCAGATTCTTCACCCTACCCGAGTACGCTGTGGCCACCGACCCCGATGAGCATCTCATGAAGTTTGGAAGTGCCACCCTGTTGCACCAGTACCCTGAGGGTGTAAAGTGTCGAGCGTTCCTGACAACGCTCTCTGGACCCGCTCAACAGTTGTTCGGCTAGATACCCAACTGGTCGGTCTCTAGCTTCGGGGAGATTTATTTCGCTCGCTCATCCGGAAACCCCCAAAAGACTTTGACAGCCTATTAGGAAAGGTCGTCAAATACATCAATGTGGAAGAAACACTGGCCACTCGGAAGAAGGAGTCGGCCAGCGCGCTACTCCCGACTCCCGTGCAATCTAACCGACCGCCGGGCGGGCCCATTCGCAGCCCATGGGGGTTCGCTGATCGGGCCAGAGCAGAGCATCGGCAAGTGCAGCAAGTGGCTCAAGGGTGTCTGCCGACCCGTTGGAGGCCCTACTGCATGTTCCATCACAGCCACACCCACGACAAGGAAGAGTGTCGTCAGCTCGGACGAGGTCACGCTCCCCAGACAGCCACCCCAGAACGAAGAAGGAAAACCTCCCACGGACAGGACCCGGGTCGAGGAGGTTGGAACCTCCCCACAGCTGACAGAGGACTCGAACGCGAGCACCCGCTCGTTCATGGCTTGTTCCCCTCAGAAGAGCAAGTCGAGTCAGGTGAGATAGAGGAGCAGCAGACCAATCGGCAAAACGCCATTCGAGGAGGAGTGCACATGATTTCAGGTGGGCTAGCCCGAGGAAGCTCTCACCAGGCAGACTGTTAAAATGTTGTACTCTGTAATCTCACGGGAATAGTGGTAGATCCGCCTTCTCGAATAAATGGCAAAGTGTCCCAGACTCTCGCTCTCACGAGTTATAAATGGGCATGCTCCCACGACCCTCGGCTCGGCTCTCAGTCGGACGTGTGGCGGCCCACGCTCCTTGAGATGTCCTCGACCGAGAAGCCAAACTCTCGCTCTCGCGAGTTATAAGTGGGCATGCTCGCACGACCCTCAACTCGGTTCTCTGTCAGACATGTGGCGGCCCACGCTCCCTGAGATGTCCCCGACCGAGAAGCCAGACTCTCGCTCTCGCGAGTTATAAGTGGGCATGCTCCCACGACCCTCGGCTCGACTCTCAGTCGGATGCGTGGCGGCCCACGCTCCCTGAGATGTCCTCGACTGAGAAGCCAGACTCTCGCTCTCGTGAGTTATAAGTGGGCATGCTCCCACGACCCTCGGCTCGGCTCTCAGTCGGACGCGTGGCGGCCCACGCTCCCTGAGATGTCCCTGACCGAGAAGCCAGACTCTCGCTCTCGCGAGTTATAAGTGGACATGCTCCCACGACCCTCGGCTCTGCTCTCAGTCGGACGCATGACGGCCCACACTCCCTGAGATGTCCCCGACCGAGAAGCCAGACTCTTGCTCTTGTGAGTTATAAGTGGGCATGCTCCCACGACCCTTGGCTCGACTCTCAGTTGGACGCATGGCGGCCCACGCTCCCTGAAATATCCCCGATCGAGAAGCCAGACTCTCGCTCTCGCGAGTTATAAGTGGGCATGCTCCCACGACCCTCGGTTCGGCTCTCAGTTGGACGCGTGGTGGACCACACTCCCTGAGATGTCCCCGACCGTGAAGCCAGACTCTCGCCCTCGCGAGTTATAAGTGGGCATGCTCCCACGACCCTCGGCTCGGATCTCAGTCGGACGCATGGCAACCCACGCTCCCTGGGATGTCGCTGACCGAGAAGCTAGACTCTCGCTCTCGTGAGTTATAAGTGGGCATGCTCCCACGACCCTCGGCTCGGCTCCCAGTCGGATGCGCGGTAACCCGCGCTCCCTGGGTACTATCCGACCGAACATCTAACCTCTTGCCTTCATACGAGCTATGAAAAGGAGAGTCCTCATGGCCTCCTGAGCCTGATTTACCAATTGGGTGCGCGATCGCCCATGATCGAAGTAACTCGATAGCGATGCTCTAAGCTAACCAAGTTGACAACTGAAAGCGCTCGGTTCAAAAGTCTGGCCGTCAGATTCTTTTAGCGGTTGAAACTCTCATGCTCAAGAGTTTGAGCTGATCACTCGAGAGGCCGACTCTGCCGATGGTGCTCTTGCTGAGTGATTATCGCTTAGAAGCCCCCGAGCTCAAGCATGACACTCGCGAGGCCGAGCTAATCAATCGTCTTCCCACTCGAGTCATTCGCACCAAACACCAGTACAGAAACACGAAGGAAAAAGACTTGCATTCATAGTAGTCCTATTACAAAAAATGAGGTTGGGCGTCTACCAAAAAGTAAAAAGCAAGGGAGCGCCTCCCACAACGACCGCTTAAGGCCTACGGGCGTGTTGCTGGGACTCGGCATAAGCACGTACCACCTCCAGCTCCTTCTGAGCCGTCTCTAGCTCTGACCCTCGGGCGGCGTACTATCCCCTGAGTAGGGCGAGGTCCCTTGAGCGAGTGTTCAACTCCTCCTCCTTGGTCGTCAAGTCGGCGCGTAGCACAGTAGCTGACTGGTGTGCCTCCCGGAGCTCCGCCTTGACCTTGGCTAGCTCTGCATGAGCCTAGTGTTCAAGGTCCCGGGCCTTGCATTTTGAATATTCCAGTCTGGCGATTTTGCGTTGCGCCTGGACAACCGCCTCATTGGCCGAATCTAGTTCCGCCCGAAGCTCCGTAAGGTACGCATTTGCGTGGGCTGCGCGATCTTGAACGACCAAGTTCTCGGCCCGCAGACTGTCCAGATCCTCCCTGCTGGACCTCAGCTACACATGGCGAAGCTGAGCCTCCAGTCTCTCCGCTCGAGACTCAGCCTGCCGTAGGGCCCGAGCCTGACTTATAAGACAAACAGTCGAGTCATAGACCGAGCCGAAGAACTGCGGAACGAAGGAAAACCAAACGCAAGCCTAAGAAAGATGCGTGGAAAAATAAGCGCCAGCCATTAATAAAACGTGCCTGACTGTGTACCGATACTGTTGATGCAGTCTGGCCTTGATTGTTGTTTTGGTGTTGACACCGATTTTAGTTTAGGTGGATGATTATTGATTATGATTAAGTCCTGATTGGGGATCAGGCATGGTGTTGAAAATCATAGTCTGGAGGGCTAGGTGTTGGAAAATCCTAACCTGGAGGGTTAGGTGTTGAAAATCTTAGTCTGGAGGGCTAGGTGTTGGAAAATCCTAACCTGGAGGGTTATGTGTGAAAAATCCTAGCTTGGAGGGCATGGTATTGGAAAAGTCCTAATTCGGAAGGGTTGGGTGAAAAGTCCTAGCTTGGAGGGCTAGGTGAAAAGTCCTAACTTGGAGGGTTAGGTGCAAATTTCCATCCTGGAGAATTAGGTGAAAAAGTCCTGGCTTGGAGGGTCAGGTGCCTAGCTTGGAGGGCTAGGTTGGATGATGTTCTAACTCGGAAGGGTTGGGTGAAAAGTCTTAGCTTGGAGGGCTAGGCGAAAAGTCCTAACTTGGAGGGTTAGGTGCAAATTCCCAACTTGGAGGGTTAAATGGAAAAATCTTTAGCTTGGAGGGCTAAGGTGGATGAATTCCTAGCTTGGAGGGCTAGGTTTGAGTCCCTGGATTGGTCTGGTGACCGATCAGGGACATTGGCACGCTGCTCCTTCGTGGATCGGTCTGGTGACTGATCCAGCGATGTTTGATCGGACTGGTGACCGATCAGGGAGCACACAGTGAGGTTGGGAACCTACTGCGTGGCTCCTGATCGGACCGGTGACCGATCAGGGAGCAGGCTGCTTCCTCACTGCCTTACTCCTGATTGGTCTGGTGACCGATCAGGGAGCGGACGGTGAGTGAGTTCCCTTGCTGATCAAAGTCCTGGATCGGTCCGGTGACCGATCAGGGATCATGGATCTGAATAAAAAATCACTGTTCATCTGCCCTGATCGGTCTGGGTGACCGATCAGGCTTCATTCTGATCGGTCTGGTGACCGATCAGGCTTCACTCTGATCGGTCTGGTGACTGATCAGGCATGTATAGTCGCGAGAGCTGGGAATCCCAGTGAAGCAGTGGATCGGTCACTGGTGACCGACCCACATGCCCTGGATCGGTCAGGTGACCGATCACTTTAATTCAAATTGCGCTGTCAGACGCTCTGATCGCGTCTGACCATATCCGATTTGCTGCCACTTACATCTGATATTTGATTTACTGCGTGATACACTACTCTAACAGCCTGATTAAGCTGCAGGTGACAGGGGAGGATTCAAACACTCAAGGAGAGGTCAATGGAGGCTTTCCTTGGAGCAGGTTTGTCCGATTTTCCATTTCAGGTTGCAACGGCCGAGCTGCAGACTGGAGCCGAGACTGGGGCTTGGCTGAGGGGATCTCAGGAAGACCAGACAGGGCTCAGTGATAGCTGGCGTTGGCAGCGTGGTAGCTGGAGGCTACGGAGGATGTTGTCACCTGGTGCTGGGTGGAGAATGAAAAGCGAGGAAGTTAGCTTCGTGGAAGCAGAGTTCTGGAACTGATCTTCTTGCTGCGCCTTGAGTTCTCCATTCCAAGCTTGCTGTGTTCTTGAGGCTTCATTACTTTGAGTAAGCTACTGATTTAGAGAAGAAATCATCCTTTACTTGAGCGCTTGAAGGAGAGAACAAGGAGCTGGGAGTCCGACAGTGGGAAGACACGAAGAAGGGTTCTTGCGTGAGATCGCCACTGGGTGGAGCTCAGGAAGCTTGCTGTGTTCTTGTCCTTGCTAAGTGTTTGAGTAAAATCCTTCCTGTTATTTCTTTGTGCTTAAACTTTATCTATGATTGAAACACTGTGGAGAGGTTTCTCCACCGAGAAGGAGGTTGCTTTCTTATCCGGTGATAACCGGGGCTTGATCTGCCGACGATCAAGGGATCGCCCACCTTAAGGGCACGCCAAGGAGTAGGGGCAAGTTATCCCCAAACCTTGTAAACCCTCCTTGTTAGCGATCTTGCTAATTGTGGTTGTTTGTCTTCAGTTTCTGTTTTCGTTTACTGCACTGCTTCATTTCCATTTGATTCTTCCGCTGTGCTACTGATAAGTTGAGTGCACGAAATCTGTTATGTTTCAAAGAAAAGTGATTGGCTATATTCACCCCCCCCTCTCTAGCCATCTCGTTTCCAACAAGTGGTATCAGAGCTTGGGGCTCTGTTTACGCCTTATCATCCAAGAGTTATCAACAAGATGGCTTTGAGAGAAGGATTCTCTACCACCCGACCTCCATTCTTTGACGGCGCCGACTTTCAATATTGGAGATCAAAGATGAAATACTATTTGAAGATGGATATCCACACTTGGTTCGCGGTGAAGGAGGGATTCATCCCTCCTAAGGATGACCAAGGCAAAGAACTCGAGTCTTCACGGTGGACTGCCGAACAAACGCGAAAGAGTGAAGCCAACGTGAAGGCGGTTGTCACTCTACAATGTGGCATGAACAAAGATCAGCTCATCAAAGTTGGTCCTTTCACAAGTGTCAAGGACTTGTGGAACAAACTCATCGAGCTTCACGAGGGCACCCGGGACTTAAGGATTGCTAAGAGGGATTTATTCCTCAATCAACTCCAAAACCTCTCCATGAAGGAGAATGAGTCAGTAAGTGAGCTCCATAGTCGGTTCAAGGAAGTCCTCAATGGGCTTCATTCAATTGATGAAAAGGTCGAGAATCGTGACCTTGTGAGGTATGTCTTGAAAGCATTTCCAAGGAATGCTTTGTGGTCATCCATGGTGGATGCCTACAAAGTATCCAAGGATTTATCTATTGTAAAATTAGATGATTTGTTTTGTGAGATGGAATTGCATGAAATGACTAACAAAGGCCCCAAGGAGAAGGGGATTGCCTTAGTTGCAGGGGACCGAACCAACAAGAAGAAGAAGGAGAAGAAGAAGAAGAAGGAAGTCTCTTCATCTTCATCCTCTTCCGAATCCGAGTCCTATTCCGAAGAAGATGGCAGTGATTCCTCTTCATCCGAAATGGCGAACTTCGTGCGAAGGATGATGCGAAGGGATCGACAATTCAAGAGAAGAGATAACTCTAGTGAATCCAAACTTGATAAGACTAATGCCTCTTGCTTTGAGTGTGGTAGGAAAGGGCATTTCAAGAGTGAATGCCCAAAACTAAAGAAGAAGGAGGAGAAATTCAAAAAGAAAGAAGAAAATTCCAAGAAGAAGAAGAAGGCTTTGAAGGCCACTTGGGATGAGTCATCCTCAAGCTCATCCGATGAAGAAGAGGAGAAGAGAACAAGACAAGTGGCACTCATGGCTCTTGGTGAGGAGAGCAGTGATGAAGCTCCAAGCTCCTCAAACGCGGCTTCATCATATTCGGATGATGAAGAGGTAAGTTCTCCCGAGCTTGAAAAGTCTTATAGAGCAATTGCATGTTTAACTAGTATGCTTAAGAAGTCCAAAAATAAGGTTAAAGCATTGCAATTAGAAATTGATCAATTGAAAGCTTCTAGGGATGATAACATTGATGATTTACATGTTGAACTGCTAGAAGATGAAATTAAATCATTGAAACTTGAAATTGAAAATTTGAAGTCCTCTAAGGTTGAGGAAGTCAATGATTTGCATGATAACTTGTTAGTAGAGAAAAATCAATCTTTGAAGAGTGAAGTTGAGAAGCTCAAGAATATTCTTGAGAAATTGTCAACTAGCTCTAAGACCCTAGATATGATCCTAAATGCCCAAAGAGCGGTTTACAATAGGGCCGGTATTGGTTACCGCCCTAAGGAACCCTCATTTGTGTCTCTCATGTCTAGGACTGACATGAGACAATCTAGAACACCCAAGACTCAAAAGAAGGTTGTCAAGGCATGGGTGCCTAAGTCATGTTTTGTTAAATCCGACACATTTATTCCATTTTGGGAAATTTTGGAGAATTACCGGATAGGTTACGGGGTTTCCGAGTCCTTGGACGCAAATTTAGGGACCAAAATATAACAAACTATTAGTTACAGGGACTAAGACGAAATTAAGTTTAAAACCCAGGGGCAGTATTGCGATTAGACTGAAACTCGGTGGACCTAAATGCAAAAATGCCATACCTATACTTGACCTAGCTCATTCGGCCGGCTCAAACCCCCACAGCCGCCCCTTCCTCCCCTTGCGAAGCCAGTAGCCGACGCCACTGCCTTCTCCTCTTTCTCTCTGCTTCGCCCGCTCGCGGACGCCGGCCAAGGCAATAAACATCGACCTCCACATCCACTCTCTCGCCCGCGTGCCCTAGCCGCAATTCTCCCGATCGAGCGCCGCCGTCTCCTCCACACGAAGCCGGCGAGCTCAAGGCCGAGGATTCCCTTTTTCTCGCAGCCGCGTGCACCCGACGCCAAAGCTAATCATCTCCATCCTTTTTCCTTCCGACGGTGTCCTCTTCGATTTTTCCGGCGCTTACCGGTCTTGCATTTTAGTGAGCTCTCCTCCAAACATTTGTTCAGTTGGACTTGTCATAGACTTGTTCTTGGTGATCGACCTCGGAGATTGGAGCTGGAAGTTGAGGTAAGTTGTTGTTGGTATTAGACTCATAGTGGAAGGGTTGGAGCTGTGGAGGGGAACACGAAACTGAATCCTTGTGTTTGTTGACAGATTTGATTTCAGGAATTGGAATTTGGAATTTGGAGTTTTCAATTCCTCACCTCCTGTTTGCCGTGAGGAATTGGGTGGCTGCTGATTGGAGCTTGTTGTATTGCCGGCACAAGAACTCCAGATCTCTGCTGATACCTCAGATTGGAACAGAAGTATTGGGGGAAAACGGGTTGCGCCAATCGGTAAGGATAGCTTGAATATGTTGGTTTGATTTGGATTTCCAGTAGGTTGGTTAGATCTGTGTGGATGTTTTCTGTTGATGATCAGTGGATGAGCTATTGATTTGAGTTTAACTTTGCTTTGTGGAGAATTGTGGTGATCCCAACTTGATCTGGAATTTGTGGTCTTAGCTCGGTTGGAGAAGCTGAGTTTGAGGAATTCCTGTTGCATAAGGGTTATCTCTAAACCCATCCTCAAATTCTGCTTGTTCTGTTATTTCTGCCATACTCTGAGCTATTTGATTAGGCCTTTGGTTGTTGCCATTTGATGTTAGGCTCTGAGGTGGATTGGTTTTTCTTGGTGGATTTGTGGTTGCAACCGAATGGGTAGATCTGTTATGGGATTATGTTTGAGGAATTGTATTGGTATGGTTAACTTAGTTTGGAAGGTAATTCTTATTGATCTGTTGTATCAATTTAGATAACCTTGTAAATTGATTGGGTGGTGTTGCTACCTGAATGCTTGGAGTTGAGGTTGGGGTTAGGTTTAGTTTCGAAACTTAAACCTAATGATTAAGCGTGGTGAATTTGGATTTAGATTTGGACCTAATTCTAATCACGAGGAATAACTAGAGAATTTTCATTTAATTAGGAATAATTAAATGGAAACGGACAGGTTAGGTTAACCCTAGAATGGATTAGGAATTAATTAGCTAGTTACTATTCTTGTAATAGCTAATTAAATCTATCCTTGATACAGGGACTTGATTTGGATTTTTATTGCTGATATTGACGGGTGGTTCTATCGCGTTTGATACGGATTTCCACTCTTGGAGGCGGGTACCCTTTGACTTATCTCTTTTGATATTGTCATGTGATTATGCATAGACTGTTATAGATAGCAGTAAGATTATACGCTATCCCTGTTTATTATGCCTGTTCTGGATACTTGTTGTTTATCCCTGGTTATTATGCCTATTCTGGATACTTGTTGGTTATCCCTGTTTATTATGTCGATCCTAGATACCTGTGGTTTATCCCTGAGTTACTGTGTTGTAGTTCCATACAGTCTCAGGTATTGTCATATCTATATGTATGCTTAGAGATCGTGTTGTATCCCCTGTCTTTGACCTTGAGGGATCTGTAGTTTTCAGCCAGTATACCTTGTAGGTTACCTGTATTTCCTGTTATAGGATTTCAGACTGAGACCTAGTATACTGAGGACTTGAGAGGGAGGTATGTGTATCTATCATACACCATCCTTGCATTGTTGCATGCCGGCGATCAGCGACTCCCTTGTGGTTGAGCCTATCGTCTTCCGGTACATGATATGCGCACACGGCCACTCATGGGTTAGTGGATACCGTAGGATGTGTGCATTTGCTCTGTACTGCTCCGCTCGACCGCTCGGGGGTAGTGGCTTCGGAGCGTGGTAGCAGGCGGAGATCCCTTCTCTTCCCATAGACCAGAGGAGATGAGAGCGACGCTCCCTCATATATACATGGGGTAGGGGGGCGGTCCCCCGACAGCATCCTGTCCACTCGGTCACTCAGGAGCAGTGATGGCAGAGTGCGTACAGTGTCACAGCTCTACCCACTCGGCCGACACAGTATCGCCTGTCTCGGTGGCTTGACTGGAGTTAGGGGGTGACCATGGCATTGCACCATGTGCATATTTTGCATCGTGCATTGTTTGCTGCACTTATTTGCTGCACTTGTTTGACATGGCATATTCTGGAGACTTGTTACCTGTGCTTATATGTCTATTGGTATTCCACTGGTATTTCCTACCCTCTGTACAGGTTAGATGGATTCAGGTATGTACCTACCCAGTATTTTCAGTTCCAGTCTTTCCCTACTGTTGATATGAGACTGTATTAGCTGAACCCTTATTGTTGGTATAACTTTCTATGCATATCTGTTGGGTATTCGCTGAGCTATGGACTCACCCCGTTGCCATACATTTTATTTTAGGTTGATGCCTGCCAGGAGATCCCTAGCAGCCAGTCCCCAGCTCCAGAGGAGCTCTTTTTGGTTTACGTGGTTTTGTTAGGGACCCTGTAGTATTCCTATGCTTCCGTTGTGTAGTTTTAACCATGTATGCACGTTTTATTCGAAGGTATAGTATTTTTTAGTCCTATGTTGGACTTCGTTTGGTTTTGGCTTTGTTCCTGCCCCCTGGCAGCTCAGGTGAGTTCGGATTTTGGTTTTACGACGTATAGTCATTTATGTAGTTATATATGTGTGGATTGGAGGCCTGAGGCCCTTTAAACTGCGTGGTTGTGTTATATTATCTGTGTATGTGTAAATTGTCCGCCGGACAGGGAAGGTGCTGTCCGATTTTCTATTGGATCAGCGGCTCCTGGGTCTCGGGACGTGACATAGTTGATGCTTTAGGTCCCAAGGTTTGGGTACCTAAAACTTCTATTTTTCGAATTGTGTAGGTTATGATTGAGGGGGAGCATCTATCAACTTGGTTCGTTGATAGTGGATGCTCCAAACACATGACCGGGAATAGATCATTGTTTACCACACTTCACAAGAAAAGTAGAGGTAATGTATCATTTGGTAACAATGGTAGTCTTAAGGTCATAGGAATAGGAGACATTCAAATATCCGAATGTCATAGAATTTCAAATGTCCTTCTAGTCATGGGGATGAAATTTAATCTCCTAAGTGTGAGTCAATTGTGTGACACGGGTTACACAATTGACTTCCAACCAAGTCAATGTCTAGTTAGACAACATGACACCTTGGACACGGTACTAGTAGGAGCAAGAGTAGACAATATTTATCAAGTCTTATTTAAAAGTGCTACTAATGTTTCTGCTAAGTGTTTCATGTCAAAAGAAGAAGAGTCCACCCTTTGGCACCGGAGGCTAGCACATGTGAACATGAAGAACATCCGGAAGTTGGCCAACAAGGGACTAGTCCGTGGCTTACCAAGCATCAAGTATGAGAAAGATAAACTTTGTGATGCATGTCAAATGGGTAAGCAAACAAAATCTACACATAAAGGTAAAAACACTGTAAGTACTTCCAATGCATTAGATTTACTTCATATGGATATATTTGATTGTAGTACTATCATATCATTGAATGGAAGTAGATATTGTTTTGTGATCATTGATGATTTCACTAGATATACATGAACTTACTTTTTAAAATATAAGGACCAAACCTTAGATATTTTCATTTCTTTTTGTAGAAGAGTTGAAAATGAAAAATCATCAACCATTAAGACAATTAGAAGTGATCATGGAGGTGAATTTCAAAACCAAAGGTTTTTAGAATTTTGTCAAGATAGAGGGTATAAGCATGAGTTCTCTACTCCTAGAACACCACAACAAAATGGTGTTGTAGAGAGGAAGAACCGTGTTCTTCAAGAAGCTGCACGAAGCATGCTCAATGAGTACTCACTCCCGAGTTACTTGTGGGCTGAAGCTGTAAATACAGCTTGCTATGTGCAAAACAGAGTCCTCATGCATATGTTCTTAGGAAAGACTCCCCATGAACTTTGGTTTGGAAAACCACCTACGGTTAAACACCATAGGGTGTTTGGTTATAAGGTGTTCATTCTAAACACCAAGGACCACCTTGGAAAGTTCACGGCAAAGGCTGATGAAGGGATACTAGTCGGGTATTCCCTCATTAGCAAAGCCTATCGAGTCTACAACAAGAAAACTAGATTAGTTGAAGAGTCTTCTGATGTGGTATTTGAAGAAATTTCAAAATCAATTAACCAATCAGAAAATGTTGAAGGAGTTCAACTCGAACTTAGGAGACTAAGTTTGAATGAAACTCCAAGTGTTGTTGATGGTGATGAGTCTGATGACGGTGAACCTAGACAACCCATTGATCAGCCGGATCCTGAGGCTGAACTTGTGTCTAGTGAACCCGTACAAGAAGCACCACCAACACCAAGGCAAACTAGATTAGCCTCTAGTCATCCCCAAGACCAAATTGTTGGAGACATCCATCAGGGGGTTAGGACTAGATTATTCTTCCGGAATGAGGCTAATGAAGTTGCCCTAATTTCCGAAATTGAACCTAGGAAAATTGATGAAGCATTAAGTGATCCCGATTGGATTATTGCAATGCAAGATGAACTAGGTCAATTCGAGAGGAGTCAAGTTTGGGACTTAGTCCCTAGACCCAAGATGACCACCGTTATTGGAACCAAATGGGTCTTCAAAAATAAATTAAACCACAAGGGAGAAATCATTAGAAACAAGGCACGCTTGATAGCCAAGGGCTACAGTCAAGTTGAAGGCCTTGATTATGATGAGACTTATGCTCCCGTGGCACGATTAGAATCCATCCGATTGATGCTTGCATTTGCAGCACATCGTGGCTTCAAGTTATATCAAATGGATGTCAAATCGGTCTTTCTAAATGGTTTAATTCGAGAAGAGGTCTATGTCGAACAACCTCCGGGGTTTGAGAGTACCGAATTTCCAAACCACATGTTCAAGCTCAAAAATGCACTTTATGGCCTTAAACAAGTACCCCGAGCTTGGTATGAGCGGTTGTCGATATTTCTAATTGAGAAGGGCTCCGTTAGAGGCCAAATAGATCCTCCACTATTTCTACGAAGAGATGGTGACATTATTTTTGTAGCCCAAGTATATGCCGATGACATAATTTGTGGCTCAAACAATAAGAGCTATTTAAATGAGTTCATTGGACACATGGAGAGTGAGTTTGAAATGAGTCTAGTGGGAGAGCTGACTTTCTTCCTTGGACTTGAAATCAAGCAAACTCGCGATGGGATCCATGTGCACCAATCAAAGTATACACAAGAAATGCTTCGAAAATTCAATATGAGTGATTCAAAAGAGGTAACCACTCCCATGGCGACAAACACAAGATTAGACAATAATGAGAGTGGTAAACCCGTTGATCTAACTCAATATCGAAGCATGATAGGTAGTTTGCTATACCTCACAGCCAGCCGACCAGACATTCTATTTGCTGTAGGTATGTGCGCTAGATATCAAGTTTGTGCCAAGGAATCTCACCTAATTGCTGTTAAGCGAATTTTGAGATATCTCAAGGGCATAATTGGTGTAGGTCTTTGGTACCCCCGTACCGAATCCTTTGATTTGATTGGCTATATGGATTCCGACTATGTTGGATGTAAGTTGGACCGGAAGAGCACAAGTGGGGGTTGCCAATTCTTAGGTTCGTCCTTAGTAAGTTGGTCAAGTCGGAAGCAACATTGTGTTGCTCTCTCCACGACCGAGGCAGAATATATCTGCATGGGAGAGAGTGTATCACAATTGTTGTGGATGATACATACTTTAGAGGACTATGGATTGAGTTACAAGGGGGTGCAAGTGTTATGTGATAACATAAGCACAATTAACTTAACCAAGAATCCAGTCCATCATTCTAGGACCAAACATATTGAGGTGCGTCACCACTTCATTAGAGATCATGTAGCTAGGGGAGATATTGTACTCTCACATGTAGAGTCCAAGTCAAACCTAGCTGACATCTTCACTAAACCACTCCCCGAAAATGAGTTTAGTTTCCTAAGACGGGAGTTGGGAATGTGTCGCGCTTCATGATTTTCAAATTGATTTCAAACCCTTCATGATTATTTCGAAATTGTTAGGAAACAATTGGGTAATCTTGGGGACATCTCACACAAACTATAAGGGTTACCAAAATGTTTTTGTTTGCTAGATATGGGGTGAGATGTTAGGTTCAAATAAATTTCTCAAAATGTCAATGCATCCCTTGAGAAATTAAGTTGACGAGATAATAATCACGGTGGTGACCAAGTATGGGGAAAACCAATGCATAACATATGTGTATTTGACTCCATGATCATACTTGGACATTCCAATCAAGGAAACTTGATTGGAACATTGGATTTGATACAAACTTAGTTGAAATTGCTTGAGTGATTATTGATTGAGTTTGACTCCATTTAGATGGATCAAAGTGATTGTTGAATCTATAAGGACTTTTGATCCTTGTTCAGGGATCAATTTTAGTCAAGAGATCATATCCAAGATCGATAAACTTCATCAGATCTCATTGGAAAGTTTCAGAAATTCTGAAACTTTTCATTTTAGTTCGTATCAGGGTGTATCAGGAACCCTGATCGATCACCGGACCGATCAGGCATATGGCTGATCGGTCTCCGGACCGATCTGGCTCTTTCCATTGGTGATCGGTCCACAGACCGATCAACGAGACAAGCAGTGACCTTCCGGATTCTTGACTAAGTATTCTGAACTAGCCTGGATCGGTCTCCAGACCGATCTGGCACCCTGCTGGATCGGTCCACAGACCGATCAGGAGGGTTCTTCGAAAATCATCCGACTCTACTGTCCCCTCCCTGATCGGTCAGCCGATCGATCAGGATCCTTCCTGATCGGTCACTAGACCGATCAGGACCAGGCCAATCTGATCAGGCTATAGCCTGATCGGTCTGGACCCGACCAGATCGAACGGTGATCCGTTCAAATTCATTAAATTCTGGTTGGTGGACCGATCCACCAACCGATTAACTTCGCGAAAACTTACCATTGCCGAACCCTAGTGCCGTGACCTCCCATTTGCGCAACCCTGTGCGAGAGCCTTTCCCACCCTCGTCTTCTGTTCGTGAGTGTGCGGTGCTAAGGAGTCTTCTCCAAGTCCTGGTTTTCTTCCTGCGTCCCGCGTCTCTCTCTCGCCGAAGGACCTCGCGATCATCTCTTGCGCCGAGTCCCTCTTTGTGCAAGCTTGTTCTTCCGATCTAAGAATCTCTTCAATGACACCAAAGTAAGTTTTTGGCTTCGTTTTACCATTCAAACAGTTCATGAAACTATGTTTTGGAGCTAACCATGTTTTGGTCTTGTTCTTGCTGTTGTGCCGTGACCCCTGTCTATTTGTCGTGACCTTACCTTCTCACCAAATGATCAAATCGAATCTTTCATTTGTTCTATTGCTCATCTTGATTTAATGTCTATCTTATGATTGGGTCTTATCTATGATGATCAATTCTTAAACTTGTGGTTCAACATATGGTCATCAACTCAAACCATGTGTGATCACCTCCCTAATTGAATCATGATCATATGATCAATTCACCCCTTTAGGAAGTCTTCTAAGGGTAAAGAACCTATGGTGGAAAGCTCAAAGGATAAGGATCTTTCGATAGCTATACCGTCTCCAAGGCCTCTACCACCGCAACATACTCGATTTCAGAGTATTAGTCTTGCTCTCAAATTCCAGTGGCACAATTTCAAATTAATACCATGTCGAACTATCGACCACTCCTTCATCTATGAACATTGCCCAACCATCCGACATATTATCACACATTATAATCTCCAATCCATTCTTTATCTTGAGAGGCCAATCAACCTTGACTTGGTCTCTAAATTCTATAACAATATGGTAAGTGGAGAGGGCAAGGGGTGGAGCACGGGGTGGAGGACCCGTGTGGCCGGTATTGATCTTGAATTCAATTGATCTATTTTCACTAATTTTCTTGGTTGTCGCAGGTCAAATAATGATTTCTTTCTCTACCCTTTTCCTCCTAATCCCCTTCCAGTTCCCTTCGATGGAGTGACTCCCGATTCCATCTACGAGTACTTTCTAGGCCATCCCAGGCGGGAGGGTTCTGGTGAGCGCACCCGTGACTTTCCCACTTTCCCTGCTCTTCGTCTTTCCCCTGTTGACTATGTGTTGTTTAAAATCATCACCAACTGTCTCCTTCCAACTACTTCGAAGCACCTTGATGAGATTTAACCATTCCACTGCTTGATGCTTTACGGGATGCATCAGCAGTTAGACTTTGACCCAGTAGCTTCGGTCTATTTCTCTATCATCCACTACAAGAAAAAAGACCTATTGTGACATTTACTTTATGACATTTAATAGTAAATGTCATTATAAACTATTTATAATGACACTTATTAAAATAGATTAATTTTATAAATAAAATATCTGATTAGATCCTTTATCATGACACATTTTATAAATGTCATTATAAATTAAACATATCCACATTATAAATTAATCAAAATTATTTAATTTCTTTAACCTACACTTTTGTAACATACTGTTCATATGTTAATTTGGAATTATTTAAGGAAAAGTTTAAATTTCGGAATTTAATATATATATATATATATATATATATATAATATATATATATATATAATATATATATATATATATATATATATATATTATAAAAGTTTTATAAATACCTCTCTTCACCCGTCCGTTTGCTGTGCCCTAACATCTCCGCCCGAGCACATCCTCGCCGACAACCTTTCCCCTTGGCGCACGCGAAGACAGCCGGAAGGGCGCCGCCTCTCCTTGCGATCTTCCCTTTCCCTCTCGTCGCATGCGAACAAGGTTGGAGCGCCGCCCCCTCACCCTCGCGCAAGCAAGTGGCCGACAATCTTCTCCTCTGCGCGATCGGCATTACGATGCCTAGCCTCGAGCGATCGCCGGCCGAGCCAGCCATCCCTCCTTTCGATTGTTGTGGGTGTCGGAGAAGGGCGGCTATGGCGCGTGACAATCACCGCTCGGTGTCTTACCGGTACTCCCCTCGCCATCGTCAATCAACAGGAGCGTCGATCAACAGGAGCCAGTGCCGACGCCGTAGTGATTCTTCGAGATTTCCCTTACTTCGCCCTTGCCCAATCCATTGTCAGAACTGGCGCCTCAGACCTTTTTCTCCGGCTATAACTAGGTAAGGGGCTTAGTGTTGTGGTTGTTTTGCCTTTCTTTCCCCCGGCTGCCTTCTTCGTGGTTGTGTTTTCTACCGATTCTCGCACGCAATGGTTACCTATTGTCGAGCCTAATCAACCTCTATTTGCAGCTCCTCTCTTCTTTGCGTCGATCTGGATTGGGGGTTTATTGGAGAGGAGCAACTTCATCTGAGGTTGTTGTGGTGGCTTGGTTTATCAGATCGGAAAATAAGGGAGCAGAGGAAATCTACGTGCATGGTTTTTTTAGGTATGGATTGTTGGTGTTGTTTGGTCTTGGATGAATTGAGGATGTTTTGACTTAGATCAGTAGAGTGGAACTAAGGTTCTGAGTTGATTATCATTTTAGGTATGCGTTAGAATAATGTTTACCGTGTTCAAATATACGTGTTTTAATCCTTTAAGTGGGCCAGGTTGGCTTCCTATTCTATTTGAAGTTAGGCATCACAGTTTTTCTTTTGATTAATACAAGTTCCTAGATAATTCATTGAAACGAGTCAAACATCCATGAACAAACACTGACTAAGTTTATAATATAGCACTTTCCTCCATTGGAGAGATTTAGTGAACTATCTTCAATACTTATGCTTTTCAGTTTATGCAAAATGTGGGCATCAGTAAGTTTAACTTTGACTTGTTTGTGTTCATGTGTTCATGAGCTAAACTTGTCACATGTTTATGAACAATAATAGAACTTGTTGGCATATCTGTGTTTGCTTACCTGAGCAGATAAGCAAACACAGATATTCTTCTCATTTGCTTACCAGTTGAAGATGCTTGTTCGTATATTGGGTTCTGTTGAAACTCCTTGATCAGCATTACAGAGGTATTGCTGTTGCAGTTGGCCAGTCAGATGTTACCAATTAAGGTACTTTTTGTTTTGACCAATTATATCAAAAACGTGATTATTTGCAAATATTTAGTTATTGACGGGTGATGGATCTGGCCACTCACTCTTATCACATGTTCTCTCTATTTGGAAATTTATTTTTCACTTTGATGCTTGAAAAATCAACTTGTGTTATGGTACACTGTATTAATGTCGCTCTACTCAATCGATAGATTTGCTTCTAAAAATCCATCTACATCAACACATGTTTATGAGGCAGATCTACATCTGATACATTCCCCAAAGTGTTGACATGAAAGCTTACCTATAACCTATCTATTTATGTTCCACCCATAAAATTGGATGTGCATTCACCAATACCATATAAATGCATCCTGCATAAATTTGAGTAAGAGATCTTATTAACTTTTTTGCCAATCACAAACCAAACTCCAGCCCTTCCATAAATACTTTTGCAATAATCTCGAATAAATTCCTAATTTAGATGATTTAAAGAAGCTTTTGGCTTAAATGTTCCAATCATATTTAGCGTCTTCTAATTTTCTGTTTATTTTTTGAGCCTCAAGGTTGGCAAAGCTCTGGAGAGCATGGAAGCGGGAGCCGAGCGCATATACAAAGACGAACGGTCATTGCTTTTAGAAGACGAAGCTACTTCAGTGAGAGATTCAATGTTAGTTGAGTAATTAATTTCATATTGAAGTTTTAGAATTACAGTTTATTTCCTTCCTTCACCCTTGACGTTATTGTGGTTTCATAATATTGAGTTGTAGCATCCTTAAACATTACTGTATTTCTACAATAAATAATGACAAAATTGTTCTAGTTTGAAATGCTAATCCAATACAAATGTACATTGGGTAGGGTAGGTTGTAACATGATTATGGTTTCCAAGTACTTCATGGTTTTATTTAATTTTCTAAAAGTTTAAATTGGAGATAACACAGTTGCTCATAGTACCAGAACAAACTATTGTTGCAGTTAGTCATCCACAATCTTTGGAATTTGCTTGAAATAATTAGAGTTGATTAATTCAAATGAATCTTGATTCATTCATTAGGATGGGTTGTGTTCATACTAGTAGAGAAAATAGATTCTATTGGAAATCCTAGAATTATATTGTGAATGATGCTATTCTTGTTCAGTACATTTAGTAATGATTGGCGTATTTATTTATTTTGATGGTTTTCAAAATAAATTTTATTATTTGATTAAAAAATTATTTTCTAGAATTGTTGAACTAATTTTATGGCAATCTGTAATTTGTTCTTTGGAGTAAAGACCTTGGAGCAACACAGTCTCCATATGCACCTCCTGATAAATCCTGCATCAAAATATGTGGGATTATCAAATGGTCTGATTGATAGATTCTTGCACTTGTTTCTTTGAGAAAAGTGTAGCTGAATAAAAACTAGGGGATGTAAGTTACACTATTGCCTAATAAAATGATAATATTGACTGAAAACAAATCTGAAACATAGCCAATTCAAATGTATAGCAAAATAGTGTTTGCCTTTTCGGGCAGAATCACTCTAATCCTTATGCTCACCCGGCACATGTATATTCCATGATGAGCCATCACCACTCGACATGTTGGTGCTAGCAAAATTTAGTTTGCTTTCCTCAGAAGCAAAAACTGCTGTGAGTCGCAACAATCAACTGGTAAAGATTAGCTTTGGTATTAATGCTGCTTGTTGATGTTAATATTGTTGTTGTAGTTGAAGTGGGAGAAAGTACTTTGATCTTTGATACTCATTTCAATATTAGCTTTGGTATTATGACAGACAACAAGCAAAGTAGAGGCACCTTTCATAAGATTTATGAATTGGTCTCAAAGCAGACACAATTTAGCTAATATGTGTATCCACTCAAAACTGCATTAGTATACAAATTGATACTTGTAGTTACTTACCAGTATTAGCATTATTTTTTTGTTTAAATTTTATTTTTCTCCTAGATTTTCCTTAGAAGATGTTACAAATTGATGTGTTTGAGAAGTATACCTATATATCATTAGCTGCAAGCTGAATCATCTGTTAATGTCAGGTATAAGCAAGCAGAGTTTATTGAAAGAGAAATGCAAAATATGACTGAACAAGTGAAGTCAATAATTCAAACAGTGAATGCTTCTCTGGTACAATCCTGCAAATGTGTGTCTGATTGAAATCTTGAAATTGTGAACGATCATTCTATATACACTTGTTTAGGGAGGTGGCCTGGATATGATTGATACCATGAATCCACTTGATGTTGTTGTGCGAATACTTGACAATCAGCTGAGCACTCTAATGTGGATAGATGAAAAGGTAAGAGCTCTAATTTTATTTCCTTTTAAGTACTACTTCATAAGGTTATGTTCGGCCTTGTATCTCCTTTTTTGTCATTATTCTTGGAACAACAATTTTTATGTGACTTTTTCACCAACCAAGTTGTTAATAATTCCAGAGGTGATGTTTTTATTGTAAGAATTCCAATTTAGGATGGAGGACATTTTGCAGAACAGTCGAAATGCCGCTCTTGAAGTAACAAAGAATTGAAAACTTTTTGTTATAATAATTGTAGCTAGCAGTCAGTGAAAACAAACAGTGATGCACGGTGTTTAAATATAACAATAAAAGTTATTGTACATGTGAGTCTTTCTGTACGTGAGCCATGGAATTCATATGACAAGCCATAAACCATATATATCAGTTTAATTGCATTCATTCATGCCTAGCTTCTTTTTTCATGGTCATGTGCATCTATCTGGCTTTACTTGTAATAGTGTATATGAAGAAACTTAAATAGCAATATGAATATATATCTTTTAGATTTGGCAAATCAGAAGGGCATCTTTTACTTATCAAGATCAATGAGTTTTTTTGGAGAGCCAATATCAGTATTGTCGAGATTTGTTTGTTTTAATTTTATTTCATTTACATAAATTAATATATGATTTTTTTTGTAGGTGACAAGAATATTGGATTTTGTTCAAGATGTGATGGTTGAAGATTGAAGATGCAGCAAAGTTTTGAAGTTTGGTTATGTTTTGCTTTAGGAGAGATTTAATTTTTTGCTAGTTAAACTAAATATATTGGGTACATTTGTGATTGTGATTAGTGCATAGATATTTTTTAAGGTGACCAATTTAACAGTCTTGTATAGCAAAAAAAATGGCAATTATTGATTAGCACTTTAATTTCAATTAAAAATTTTTATTTGTGTTTATGTTAATTAGTTATATGCGTAAATATTTATATCATGAAAATATTGAAAATGGGTGATATTTATTAATATATGATATTTTTATGTCACAATAAAACACCAAATCATATAAATAAAAATATCATTATAAAACTCATATGAATTCATTTTAAAATGTCATAATAAATAACTATTAATGATAACTTTAAATGTCCTTATAGACTAATCTAGTAAACATTTATATGTGTCACTATAAATTTCATAACGAGGCATTTTAAATTAACTTTATAAATTATCATTAGTGACATTTTTTATTATGACTATAAATAAAATTCAAGACACTTATAATTGTCTTGATAAATAATTTTAAAGGACATATAAATTTGTCATCATTACTATAATAAAACAACATATATAAATATCATTACAAATCTTATAGTGACATTATTTTTTGTCACTATAACAATTATTCATGATATTAGTGTTGTCACTATTTTTATTTTATAGTGACATTAAGAATTGTCATAAATGATAAGACTTTAGACGACATCACTATAGAGGACATTTTAACTTAATGTCACTATATCAAAAATGTCAGTATAAGTAATATATGATGACACTTTTCAATGTCATTAAAAACATTTTTTCTTGTAGTGATCGTCCATAGTATGCCGTTATCCCAGTCAGTCTATATGCCATTCGGTCACATCATCACTGCCTGGCTGGAGTCAGTTGGCATCGACGTTTCACAGGGCCGCATTGTGCCGATGATTCGACAGGACTGTCGTCTGGATCGTCGCATGCTTGCTCAGTCCGTCATTGTTCTCGGGACCGAGGGGCTGAGGTGGAAGGATCGCAGCCGTACGGGGGAGCTACCGAGAGCAGCTCATGACCAGGGGCTGCCAGCTACTACTGCAGATTATGATGAGTGGGCTCCTGATCTACGCTGGCAGGTTGCGGAGATAGAGCAGATGATGGAGCACGAGTTACACATTTCCGAGCTCTGGTGACAAGAGGTCCGCTCCGAGTTTCAGTCCTTTGATTGCCGTCTTGATGTTCTAGCATCTGATGTCTCTGAGATGAGCTCGTTCCAGACAGATGATATGAAGAGTGGTATCATCATACTTTTCCTGATGGTGCGTCCCCCAGTGGCCCTTCACCCGGGGATATCATATATATTGATGATTCCGATGACGAAGTCGCTGACGATCGATGATTTCTTGTCTTGTATGACTTTTGGGCTGTATGCCCTGTGACTAGACTATTGTGGACTTGTGCCTCACGTATCTTGCTACATGTCTGGATGTTTTATGTTTTGACTTGTCTGACTTTGCTTCACATGCTATCTACTCTTAGTATGCTTATTGTTGATGCCATGCTGTTTATATGACTATGATCTGCATGTTTGCTACACTGCCATGTTCATGCTTGTAATGCCATGTTTACCTGATACATATAAATGTTATGGCATGCTTTGCGAGTTGATTCTTCGTGTTCATATGATGCATGTGATTGCTATATCTTGCTCTATCTTTTTCACATATTTCGTATGGTTTTTCAAACAACCTATCATATCTTTGTTGATTTGGGATACCCCTAGAGTTAAGGGGGAGGTTGTTTAGAACTTAACAGCCCCTCTAGCCCCTTTTCGGTGTTCGACAAAGGGGGAGAGTGTGGATTGGTTAAGTTTAGAATGATCATGTTGTAGGGGGAGGATCTGGATTCCCCTATGATTCTAAAGTTGAGCTATTGATTAAGAATCCCTAAACTTAAAATCAGATTGTCAAACAACAAAAAGGGGGAGATTGTTGATGCAGTCTGGCCCTGATTGTTGTTTTGGTGTTGACACCGATTTTAGTTTAGGTGGATGATTATTGATTATGATTAAGTCCTGATCGGGGATCAGGCATGGTGTTGAAAATCCTAGTCTGGAGGGCTAGGTGTTGGAAAATCCTAACCTGGAGGGTTAGGTGTGAAAAATCCTAGCTTGGAGGGCTAGGTATTGGAAAAGTCCTAATTCTGAAGGGTTGGGTGAAAAGTTCTAGCTTGGAGGGCTAGGTGAAAGTCCTAACTTGGAGGGTTAGGTGCAAATTCCCATCCTGGAGAATTAGGTGAAAAAGTCCTGGCTTGGAGGGTCAGGTGCCTAGCTTGGAGGGCTAGGTTGGATGATGTTCTAACTCGAAGGGTTGGGTGAAAAGTCCTAGCTTGGAGGGCTAGGCGAAAAGTCCTAACTTGGAGGGTTAGGTGCAAATTCCAACTTGGAGGGTTAGATGGAAAAATCTTTAGCTTGGAGGGCTAAGGTGGATGATTTCCTAGCTTGGAGGGCTAGGTTTGAGTCCCTGGATTGGTCTGGTGACCGATCATGGACATTGGCACGCTGCTCCTTCGTGGATCGGTCTGGTGACCAATCCAGCGATGTCTGATCGGACTGGTGACCGATCAGGGAGCACACAGTGAGGTTGGGAACACTACTGCGTGGCTCCTGATCGGATCGGTGAACGATCAGGGAGCAGGCTGCTTCCTCACTGCCTTGCTCCTGATCGGTGTGGTGACTGATCGGGGAGCGGACGGTGAGTGAGTTCCCTTGCTGATCAAAGTCCTGGATCGGTCCGGTGACCGATCAGGGATCTTGGATCTGATTAAAAAATCACTGTTCATCTGCCCTAAATCGGTCTGGTTGACCGATCAGGCTTCATTCTGATCGGTCTGGGTGACCGATCAGGCTTCACTCTGATCGGTCTGGTGACCGATCAGGCGTGTATAGCCGTGAGAGCTGGGAATCCCAGTGAAGCAGTGGATCGGTCTGGTGGACCGACCCACACGCCCTGATCGGTCTGGTGACCGACCCACACGCCCTGGATCGGTCCGGTGACCGATCACTTTAATTCAAATTGC
>JAGFNQ010006216.1:0-18997 GCA_024364735.1 Boesenbergia rotunda | reverse complement strand
AATCATCAATAAAAATGACATAGTAAAGAAAACCTTGATTTGACAAAACAGGAGCAGGACCCCAAACATCAGAAATGAATTATTTCTAAAGGAAATTTAGACATATGAGAAGAAGAAACAAAAGGTAATTTATGACTCTTTGCTTTCAAACATGCATCACAAGAATGAGATGAGGAAGACAAACGGGTTGGTAAGTTAAACCGATTAATAACTTCTTGAACGATACGGAGGGATGGGTGACCAAGACGTGCATGCCAAGAGGCTTTATTTGTACGTTCTCCAATAAGCGCTTTGGCGGATGTAGGTTGTAGGTGATAGAGACCATCCCTAATTTCCCCTCTGAGCAGGGTGATTTTGGTAATGGGATCCTTCACAAGACAATAATAAGGGTGAAATTCAAAAAACACATTATTATCAAGAGCAAATTGACGAACTGAAAGTAGGTTCTTAGTGATAGAGGGAACATGGAGTGTGTTGCGCATGTGAAATAGACGACCAGATGAATTAAACAATGTGTTACCCAAGGTGAGCAATTTGCAAACCTGAACCGTTGCCTATTTGTACCGTATCAGGACCATGATAGGAGGAGGCTTCTGTAAGAATATCATAATTCGGTGTAACATGATGAGTCGCGCCAGAGTCTGGATGCCACCCCGGGTTTGAAGAATCTGCCATTGGTATATAAGGATTGCTTGCAATAGAGAATGCTCCTGGATGAGATGATGAAGTTGATGTTGACGCTTGAGTAGAGGATGCAAGACCTCCAATAAAATTATAATCAAATCTCTTATAACATTGATGAGCAAAGTGACCATTCTTAAGACAGATCTGACAACGACCTCGACCTCGTCCTTGACCTTGTCCTCGTCCACGTCCTCGTCCTTGACCTTGTCCTCGGCCTCGACCTCTATTTCGTTCAACCTGATTTCCTTGATCGTGTGGAAGATGAGTAGTACTATCAATTTTGTATGGTGCATGTGCCGAAAGAGCGAGAGTATCCGAGACCCTTTGAGATTGAAATTGTAGAAGTATCTCGTGTGAAGATAACAAGCCATGAAGAGTAAGTGACACTTGATCCAAGCGAGTAGTTATGCTGGGAATAAAACTATCATATTGAGGTCCCAATCCTGCTAGAACATGGATAAGCAAATCTGAATCTGAGATTGGATGGCCAATCGCAGCTAAATTATTGGCAATGGTCTTGATTAATTGCATATATTCATTGATAGACTTGTCTCCTCTTTGCACCGATTGCAATTGCATGCGAAGCTGAAGAACACGTGCTTGAGAGTCTGAAGCAAAGGTTCGGCCAAGAGCTTCCCATATTTGGCGAGAGCTAGCAAGCCCGACAATTATAGGAAGTATAGATTCATCGATCGTCGAGATTAACCATGTCATGATAAGTTGATCCTTCTTGCTCCAAATAGCATAGTTTGCATCGGCTACTTCTGGTTTAGGAGAAGTGTCATCAACAACTCCAAGTAGATCATGAACACGGAGGAGTGAAAGAAACTGCATCTTCCAAAGCATATAATTATCATTGTTTAGTTTGATGGGTAAATAAGATATGGCATTTAAGGGCAGAGTAGAAAATTGTGTCGCAAAATTTGCTTCTGTGGTGGATGACGGAGATGAATGTTCCGACATTATATATATAAGACGAAGAATAACTTAGCTTCACAATAACCAGCCAACAGCACTGCCACGTGCAGGGAGCAGTGGCGACGGGGGTGGGATTATGGCCGGTAGGAGGAGGAGGAATATTTCACCGTCTCCGGCTATGACAGTGTCCAAAGTGGGAGTAGGAGAAGGGAGGGCCGAGAGATGCTGTCGGAGGTTGTCGAGATGGGCGGCTCTTCTCTCGATCTGGCTGTGTAATTGGAGGATGACGTCGAGAAAGTCGGTTGATGACGTCGTCGGCTGGATATATCTTTTAAATGATGTCAATGCCTGAATTGCTGCTGAGGTTGAGTTTAGAAGCCACGTGCCTCTGAATCCGTGACGGAGCAGAGGTTGAGTTTAGAAGCAGCTGGTATACAGGTCATCCAAATTGCTCTTGCTATTAAGAAAGAGCAGAGTATAATTCGATGGCGGCGGCTGCAGATACTGGCAAGGGGGAAGAGGAGATAGGACAACGCTCTGATACCATATTAGAAGAAGAAAGAAATAAAGGAGAGAGATATAAATCCAATGATGAATCTTATTCACATGTCAATGAAGAATATAATATATATAGATGTCTACCAGGACTTATTCAATAGACCAATTCTAACTTAACTAATTCTAAATACCAATTCTAAAGACATATTAATAAGAATTTATTATGTTATATAGAAAATATTGATTAATTCTAATCATACCCGGATGCTATGATTAGTACGTGGGGAGAGGGGGCACACTGGCTTTGTCAGGTTTTGACCCTCATATCTCTTGGTGGCAACACTCACGCATTAACCATCAGTCCATCTCGTAAAGACACGGAGATTCTAATTTTGCTCATATGTGAGGGCGTTATTAGGCTTAAATAAAAAACAATGTTAAGTAAGATCGAATCTCGGACGATCAATCCGGTCCCACAAAAATTTCTCGCCTACCGTTAGGGTAAATCGAGAAGTGTTTGCGGTGAATGATCCAGAAGTCTAGCATCCCAAAGTTCGTGTCTCATTTGAAGGAAAAATTTCAATAAAATTCGTCGTAGCTGGAGATCAAACCGCAGATACCTAAGATAATAACTAATCGCCCTTCCGCTATACCATAGCAACAGGGCTACATTAACAGGCTTAAGTTGATCATATAGAAGAGGTAATAAGAATATTGATGGAAAAATTTTAATAAAATTCATCGTAGTTGGAAATCGAACTGTAGATATTTGAGATGATAACTAATCACCCTTCCGCTATACCATAGCCACAGGGGTTACATTAAGTTTAAGTTGATCATATAGAAGAGGTAATAAGAATATTGATGGTATAGCTATCGAATCGTCAATTTAAGTTCAGCCCGTCAGATTGGTCGACCTGCCAAATAATTTAAGTGGGCTTAGGTTGTCCAACGGGTTGAAGAAAACAAATTACAAAACCTAGAACCCACTAGCGATAGATCTATGAGCTTGTTGGTAATTAATGACGGGAGGAGGAGAACATTTAATCAAAACTCGTTGCAACTTAATTAGGAAGATTCCCTTCCATATTTTTCCTCATTCATTCTTCTACTAAATTTAAATATATGCTACTATAGTATGCCAGGGTTCACAATTCGTATCATGTTATTATTCAATTCTAATATCATCAATGATAAAACTAATGGAAGCATGTATTTGCATTGATGAAGCATTTTATTGCATACCGATCTGACCAACTTTACTTTAAAGATATAGTAATTCGTAATCAAACTTAAAATTTTAATTTTTTTTATATTTTTTTATGGTCCAACGAATTAACCCGTCTAATTCATAAATCGTCTTTGAGTTAGATTAGATTGAAGATTTCTCAACCCATGAGATGATGAGTCATTCTGCTTCATCCCGTTAAATGGTCATGATGATGAGTCATTCTGCTTCATCCCGTTAAATGGTCACTCAATCATGACCGCCCCTCCCTCATTACCGATGATTCGTTTGATAGCTCAGCTGCGGTAGGATGAATAAATTAAGGGGAAATTTTCTTAAACTCCCCAAGCTCAAACTTAACTTTGCAAGCAGTCCTCATTCAAAGTTTTCTTTGCATGCAGTCCCTAATGGGATTGACAAGACAGTTCTGTGAGTATTATTTGGAGAAAGTTGAGTATAAAAGTTAGAAATTTGAGTATGTAAGGTTGTATCCACCCCATCAAGAAACTGTGTACTCAATTTTCACTCTTTTATACTTACTTTTCACTCTTTTATATTCATTTTTCATTGATGTATACTCAATTTTTACTATTTTATACTCAATTCATCATGGAGTGAATACAAAGAATTTATCAAATGGGGAGTGGAAGCAAAGATCAAATAAAAATTGAAGAGTTTTCTGTAATTTACCGATAAATTAATTCTATTTTTATTGATTTCTAAAAAAACACGGAATCACACCATCATTGAATAGTAAGTGATAATAATATAAAGGAAATAAAATAATTAAATAACAAGATGTTAGTAAAAACATGTAAAATTTCACTTCCAATATTTGTCCTTAGAGATGAGTAAACATTTAAAAAATTAAATTAATCGAACAGATCGAATTCTAAAATTCGATTTGGTTAATTCGATTTCGATTTTTTTTTTTCAAAATCCAATCTGATTTTTGGTTAATTCGATTCGATTTTCAATTTTGAATTTTGTAATTCGATTAAACCGAATAAATCAAATAAGAATATTAATTTAATTATTTTTTATTTAAAAATATAATTAAATAAAATAAAATCTTGTTTTTTATTAAAATCGAATAAAATTTTAAAATTTCGGTTAAATCGATTAATTCGGGGAAGGAGTTAAATTGGTTAAATCGAATTAATCGATATTTTATCGATTCGATTTTCTCGATTTTTATTAAAAAATTCGGTCGCTTGGATTATTTTAGAAAATATCAATTTATTCGATTTTCGATTCGAACCCTATTTGTCCTACAACCACTCTAGTTACCTCACTGCCGAAAGCATTCACTAAATCATGCTTGTAAACGAAACAATGAAGTTCTATCAGCATGAAAAATACATTACTATAATTCTCTTATAGCGACAAACTTTATAGTAATATGTGAACACCCATATCAGCATGAAGTTTTAGAGTTGTCATAATATATAAAGTAGGATTTAAAAGAAAAATATTCATATAAAAAAGTAATTAATGTAGCCAAATAATTTCAATAGTAATAGAGGTCATAACACAATATTTTACTTTGATAAAAAAATAAGAGATAATATTTTACTTTTTAATCTTCCAAGATAGCAGCGAATCTCCTAAAAAAAATATAAAATCATATGGTAGACTTACGATATGCAAAATCACCACCTCAATTTGCATCTGAATAGACACGTAACTCTAAAATAGGAGTGGAAGGATAAAGAAGATTATGAAACTAGGTACCTCGAAAATATCAAAAGATGCAAGACATTCTCCAATATATTAAAGTAGGAGAAGCAACAAACTGCTGATAATGTGTACAGTATAAGCAATATTAGGTCTAGTGATGGTAAGATACACTAAATTACCAACTAGAATATGATATAAAGAAGGATCTGACAAGGGAACACTATCAAAAAAAAGAGTATCGAGCATTAATCTCAAGCTAAGTATCAATAGTGCAAGTATCAGATAGATAAACTTCCTAAAAAATGTCACCAATATATTTAGATTACGAGAGAAGATAGTCACGAGAAGAATAAGCTACTTCAAGTATCAAAAAAAATAACACAGAGGACCTAAATCTTTCATCTCAAACTCACGAGTCAAATGTAGTTTGAATCTTTGTATTTCACTTATATCATCCCCTGTAACAATCATGTCATCAATATAAAGAGATAGTAATATACGACCTGACAAAGTACAACTACCAAAAAGAACAAAGTCATATTAGCTAGGAAGAAAGCCAAGAGATTCAATAATAATAGAAAACTTATCAAACTAAACTCGAAGAGTTTTTTTAAGGTCACAAAGAGCTTTTTTTAGTCTACAAACTTCACCATAGTTGTGAGTGACACCTGGTAAAGGCACTATGTAAACGTCTTCTTGAATATCTCCATTTAAGAAAGTATTTTTAACATCCATTTGAAAAATAGACCACTGACGAACGAATACAACTGTAATAAGAGTACGGATAGTAATTATCTTGGAAACTGGAGCAAATGTTTTCTCATAATTCATACCATATTGTTGGGAAAATCCTTTAGCAACCAAATGAGTTTTATATTATTCAACTGATCCATGAGATTTAGTTTTAATCTTATACATCCATCGAGAATCAATCACATGCTTCCCCAAAGTAAGAGCAACAAGATCCCAAGTACATGTTTGATACAAAGCAGAAAGTTCTTCCACCTTAGCCTGCTGCCAAAGAGAATCAAGAGCAACTTCTCTATAAGAAGAAGGTTTAGACAATTGATGAATAAAAGCCAAAAAAAGAAGAAAAAAATTAAAATAAGTAGAATACATAAAATCAGGTAATTGAGTGGACTTACGAGATCGTTGAAGGTAACGAAGAAGAGGATCCACTATTATAGGAGCATCATGGGAAGCAATAGAAGCAAAGGGATAATCAGGAAGTTGATGACCAGAATCTATGTAAGTGTCAATCCTGCAAGTAGAATTATTAGAAGAAGAGGTGCTAGGAAGGTCTAATTGTGGGGAAACATGAGACGATATATTATCGGAGTAGTGCAAAAAGGATAAATACGAGTGAGATCATATTTTTGAAGATTAGGAGTATAAGAGGGAATGGAATAGAATGGAATGTGTTCAAGAAAAATAACATAACGCGAGACATAAAATTTTTGACTAACTAAATCATAGCATCTATATCCCTTTTGATCCTCGCCGTAGCTAAGAAAAACACAAAGAGCGGATCGAGAACTAAGTTTACTATGTTCAACATAAGGACGAAGGACAAAACTTGTGGATCCAAAAACTCTTAAAACAGAATAATAAAAAAATATTACCATATAGTTTCTCGAAATGAGACAAATCGAATGTAATAGAAGATGGAATTCTATTAATAGAATAGACTGCAATAAGAATAGCTTCCCCCAGAACTAGCTAGGAGCATAAGCAGATAATAAGATAGAACGCGTAGTTTCAACAATATGTCTACGTTTTCTTTCAACAATACTGGTTGTTTAAGAGTGTCAGTACAAAAAAAAAAAGAAGGATTAACCAGGTTGAGTAACGTCGAACCTGGGATGACTAACCCGACCCCATTGAAGTTTCCCACCGGTTGCCAAGGTAAATTAGGAAGCTCTTGTGGCGGGCGGTTCAGAAGCCCAATATCTCACGGTTACGAGCCCCAGTTGGAAGAAAATTCTTTATAAACTTCGTCGTAGTTGAGGATCGAACTGCGGGTACTTGAGAGACAACTAGCTAGTTGCCCTTCCGCTGTACTATAGCCCCGGGAGCAGGAGTGTCAGTACAAAAATTTTGATGAAGTGTATCATCTAAGATAAATAGTTCAAAAAAAAGATTAGTGATGGAGTTGAGTACCCCGTGGCTGACACGTGGACTGAAGAAGTTGTGTGACAAGTGTTAGGACCGATGGCACGACTAGAGGGGGGGGTGAATAGCTCGGTCACCCTAAGTCAAAATTCTCCCTACAAGGTTAGAACAAACGGAAGCTTAACAATTAAAATAACAATGCTAACACAATACCGTTTTATGAGGTTCGGAGATTTCTTGCTCCTACTCCACGGCGTGTCCTTGAGGTGGGTGATCCCTTAATCCTTCGGTGGATCATGCCTCGGTAATCTCCGGCTAAGTCTTTCTCCTTCTCGGTGGAGAGCAACCTCTTACAATCTTTCTTCCTCCTTACAAGATGAATCTAGAGTTTGAGGAGGAAGATGAGCACAAAAGAGAAGATCTTACAATGAAGAGTTAATCTTCTCTTAGCCTTAAGCTACTACTTAAATAGTGGAGAGGGTTGTTTAAACAAACAGTCCAGCTTGCCACCAGTCGGCTGCCCAAGTCCTAGCCAACGGCTAGTTTTTTGAACTGATAAGTCGACTGGTCCTGGACCAGTCGACTTATCTTTCTGTAAACTTTCACTCAATGCTGGCAGTTGACTGATCCATCACCAATCGACTGCCTAGCTTACAAGCCCACTCATCCTCACTCCGAAGATCATCCTTCATGTATGCCTTGAAGTCCACTCCCTCGACTTGCCCCTTGAAGTTCTCTTCCTTCGGCACTCGTCCCTTGGATGCGCATACAAGCTCACAGCTTGCCTCCATGCCATCCTTCATGTATGCCCTTGAAGTGTAATTCCTTGGCTTGCCCTTGGAGTCCTCTTCCTTTGGCTCTCGTTCATCGGATGCGTACTTCATGTGTGATTCACCAAGGCCTGCAAGGCTCAACCACACATATTAAACCAATATGACACTCTAACTTAATCATATTGACACACACATCAAAATCATGATCTATCTAATCATACTTGGGCTGATTGCCCCAACAGCAAGATCTACCGAGTATGAACGACTCTCTATCCGGAGCTCTCAAGACCCTCTCAGGAAGGGAATCCCCCAAGACCCCCCCCACCCCCCCGCGAGTAGACACGCTCCGGAGATCAAATCAGAGGGCGCACTTCCGAGATCTTCTCGGGAAGCCAGGTCCCCCTCGGGAAGGCGAAACTGTTGATGCAGTCTGACCCTGATCGTTGTTTTGGTGTTGACACCATTTTTAGTTTAGGTTGATGATTATTGATTATGATTAAGTCCTGATCGGAGATTAGGCATGTTATGGAAAATCCTAGCTTGGAGGGCTAGGTGTTGGAAAATCCTAACCTGGACTGTTAGGTGTGGTAAATCCTAGCTTGGAGGGCTAGGTATTGAAAAGTCCTAATTCGGAAGAGGTGGGTGAAAAGTCCTAGCTTGGAGGGCTAGGTGAAAAGTCCTAACTTGGAGGGTTAGGTGCAAATTCTCATCTTGGAGAGTTAGGTGAAAAAGTCCTAGCTTGGAGGGTCAGGTCCTAGCTTGGAGGGCTAGGTCTGGAAAAGTCCTAATTCGGAAGGGTTGGGTGAAAAGTCCTAGCTTGGAGGGCTAGGTGAAAAGTCCTAACTTGGAGGGTTAGGTGCAAATTCCCAACTTGGAGGATTAGGTGAAAAATCCTTAGCTTGGAGGGCTAAGGTGGATGAAAACCTAGCTTGGAGGGCTAGGTTGAGTTCCTGGATCGGTCTGGTGATCGATCAGGGAAGCTGGCACGCTGCTCCGTAGGGAGCACACAGTGAGGTTGGGAACCTATTGTGCGGCTCCTGATCGATCTGGTGACCGATCAGGGAGTATGCGTTTCACCCACTGCTTGGCTCCTGATCGGTCTGGTGACCGATCAGGGAGCACACAGTGAGGTTGAGTTCCCCTGCTGATCTGCTCCTGATCGGTCCGATAACCGATCTGACTCACTGTGCAGATCGTTCTGGAGAACGATCCAACTTCGTGGGTTCCTCACTAAGATCGATCAGGACGAAGCCTGATCGGTCTGATCATGATCTGATCGGTCTGGTGACCGATCAGGAGGGTTAGACTGCGAAGCTTAGAAATCGACCTATAATGAGGTGGATCGGTCTGGTGATCGATCCACAACCTGGGATCGATCTGGTGATCGATCCAGGAGAATCCCAAAGAAGTCGCAATTTCTGATTGAGCGTTGGGGATCGATCAGAATGAATCCTGATCGATCCAGACCCAGCCTGATCGGTCTGGTGACCGATCAGGAGGCTCTCTGATTGGTCTGGTGACCGATCACTTTAATTCAAAATGCACTGTCAGACGCTCTGATTGCGTTTGAACATATCCGATTCTCTGCGCTTAATCTCTAATGGTTGATTTTCTATTTGATATGCTGCTCTAATGATCTGATGAAGCTGTAGGTGATAGGGAAGGATTCAAACACTCAAGGAGAAGTCAATGGAGGCTTTTCTTGGAGCAGGTTTGTCTGTTTTCCATTCCAGGTTGCAACGGGCGCTGGCGCTGTCTGGAGCTGCTGTCTGGGGTTGATCTGAGGGGAGCTCAGGAGGTCCAGAAGGGCTCAGTGGTGGCTGGTGGTTGCAGGAAGAGTAGCTGGAGGTTGCTGTGGGATGGTGACCTAAAGCTATGTGGAGAAGAGTTAAGCGTCGGGTGCGGGTAGTCTTCAACAACAACAACTCTGCGAATCAGTATTGCGGCTAAGTTTTTGGCTTGCGACGTGCTTGTGTTCTTGTTGTTCCATCATACCTTGAGCAAGCCATTAAGATCTGAGAAGCAACCAACCCTTGCATGAGCACTTGAAGGAAGGAACAAGATGTTGGGACCGGGTGCATGTCGACAAGGATACGGGTTCGTAAAATTTTAAATTTTTACGTGCAGCGGAAGAATTAACATAAAATAATTTCTTAAATTATTTTAACCACGTATCTAGCATGCAACCTTATGGTGTGTGGACATAATCATAAATTAAAACTTTGCGGAAAAAGTAAACTAATTTACTAAGTACCTCGCGTAACTCGAAGTAAGGGACGAGATCCAACCGTAGCGTCCCTTGGAAGCTCCGCCTCTATTCGCGTCCACGCCGAGTTCTCTTCGGGATGACTTCGCAAAGTCACGAGTTTTGTGCCGACGAGAACTACTAGATTCTCTATTGGCACAACTAGAAGATCAAAAGAAAAATAGGAAACTAACCACCAAGAATCGGAATCCAAATTCCGGGAAGGGAAGGAAGGAGACGCTATCCGCTTCTTCTTCTTCGGGGTCTTCTTGGTGGAAGAAGCTCACGCCCACCTTGGGAGTTGCGCCGGCCCTAGGGGAGGAGAGAGAAAGAGCCGACCCTAGAGAGAGAGGCACCGGCCCTAGAGAGAGAGAGAGGCGTGTAGAGAGAGAGAGAGAGAGCAACAATCTCTTGATTAATTGATTGGAATTAAGGGCTTGCCTTTGGTTCCTTTATATAGTTGCTTCTCCCTTGCCAAGTCTCCTCTTTAACGGAATTTTTCATAAGAAATTTATCCTATAAATTCTCTTATTAATTATTCCGTTTAAGCCAAGTTTTATTATAACTAACTTTATAATAAAACAAATACTTTCTCTTCTTTTATTATGGAATAAATTTTATAAGAAATTTATAAACTTTCTTATTATGGAAAAATCAATTCATAATTGATTTTATAAAATTAAAATAAACCATTCCATGGATCATTTTAATTTCCATAAAAAGAATAAATTTCTATAAATTTATTTATATAAATTTCTTTATACAAATTTATTTATCCATATAAAACAAATCCCTCTCTCTTTTTAATTATGGAATAAAATTTGTATAAAATTTTCTTATCATGGAAAAATCAATTCATAATTGATTTTATAAATTAAAATTAAACCAATTCATGGTTCATTTTAATTTCCATAAAAAGAATAAATTTCTACAAATTTCTTTATAAATCTCTTTATATAAATTTCTTTATATATCAATTTATTTATCCATAATTTTATAAAACAAATCACGCTAGATTTATTTTATTAATTAAACCAAATAAATTGGTTTATCCCCTTTATTGTGGCCGGCCAAACCAAAGGGGTTTGGCACCCTCTTTGGCCGGCCAAACCGGGCCGAACCGATCGCGAATTAAACTCATTTAATTCGCCCGATAAGCCTTCAAAAGACTTAGCCATTTTAAGCTTCCATTGCGCCTCTGATTAATTCAGATTCGACTTATTTCTCTTGATTGGAAAATCCAATTTTCAACTCGTTTTAAATCCCTCGGATTACTCGTAGTGCGTGTGACTAAATAGGCTTTCGATTTATGTTGGCCGTCTATAATCAACTAATTATAGAACGATCATGAGTGGCACCTAGTAGTACATCATGACCCCCAATTAATCGAAAGATCAACGGTTGACCTCAGAGAGAATTCTGAAACCCTTCAGCAGCTCTAATGAATCGTGCCTCATTCCCTTCACCATCTTATACCCACTTGGTTCAGGACATGGTCTGTTTGTGTCAGTCCCCACTAGACTGACTACGTCACACCTAGCCCAAGTAGTATCTTTCTCGTCCTTTGGATTTCTAATTACTCTCATGTATTTTAGAGACTCGCACTCTAAACATGATATGCTCTGGCCAGAGGCTTTGAGTAACAATCCGACGATAGGCCTGGGTATACATCTCCTCGCAAGGAGTGGTGAATCCTTTGTAGGCTGTTCAAACATCTTCGGGCACTTCGGCTTATACCCAATCATCCTGGGTCCACACCTCCTTGGAGATGCTTGCTTAAGATGTTAAAGTATAAGTCTCCATGTCCAAGATGACTTGAACACCGCAAGTCAAAGGAACATCGCACTTAAGCCGCAGTAAGAACTTCATTGACATTTCTATATATAGATTCCATATGAAGTTTTACAGCTAGTCACTCCAATGAACTAGTTCCCTTAACTAGCATCCATGTTTATCTCCGGACATCCCAATGTCACCAGCCAGTGAGAATCAGCTGATTAGAGAATAACCCATGCTAGTCTCAACAGAATTGATAGTGTCCGTATTTATCAATTCATCGACTAGGGATATTTTCAATACTTCACATTTGCGCATTTAGAGATAATCACTAGTTGTGATCCCATCACAAATTCTCTTATGCTGTGAGTTGTATTGCGGACATTCAGTAGATGAGTTTAAGATCCCAATCAAATACACAAGCATGTATACTCAAATAGTGAATTATCATTTATTAAAATAAATGTTTTACAATCATAAGGCGATTGCCTTAGGACACTTCTCTCATATCACTAACAAACTCCCACTTGGCCTAATGCCAATCGCTACGGTATCCAATACCACAGGCTCTAACATGACCCTCAAACTTGCTCTGAGGTAAGGCCTTAGTTAAAGGATCCGCTAAATTCCTTTCAGTGGGAATTTTCTCAATTTGTATGTCATTCCTACTTATAATCTCTCTGATCAGATGATAGCGGCGAAGCACGTGTTTGGATCGCTGATGAGACCTTGGTTCCTTTGCTTGTGCAATAGCTCCATTGTTGTCGCAGTAAACCGGCACTGCTTCATCAATGGTTGGAACCACACCAAGTTCGGATACGAACTTCTTGATCCAGACTGCTTCCTTTGCTGCTTCCGAAGCTGCGATATATTCCGCTTCCGTGGTAGAATCCGCTACGGTGTCTTGTTTGGAACTTTTCCAACTTATTGCGCCTCCATTCAAAGTAAATACGTATCCAGACTGAGATTTGGAGTCATCCTTATCTGTCTGGAAACTGGCATCTGTATACCCACGTATTACCATATCTCCTTCTCCATATATTAGGAACACATCCTTAGTTCTTCTTAAGTACTTAAGGATTGTCTTAACAGCCGCCCAATGATCCATTCCTGGATCCGACTGGTATCTGCTTGTGACGCTCAAAGCATACGATACATCGGGCCTAGTACACAACATAGCATACATGATAGATCCTATCGCGGATGCATAGGGAATCTTGTTCATGCAAATCCTCTCGTCTTCTGTGCGCGGACACATAGACTTTGAAAGGTTGATCCCATGCCTGATGGGAAGGTAACCTTTCTTGGATTCCGACATGCTAAACCTTTTTAGCACTCGGTCTATATATGTAGACTGCGAAAGACCAAGCAACCGTTTTGATCTATCTCTATAGATTCTAATCCCAAGGATATAGGTTGCTTCTCCCAGGTCTTTCATGGAGAAAGTTTTGGACAACCAAATTTTAACTGTCTGTAAGACTGATATATCGTTTCCTATAAGTAATATGTCATCGACATATAATACTAGGAATACGACTGCACTCCCACTAACCTTCTTGTACACACAAGGTTCGTCTGGATTTTGTGAGAAATCAAACTTTTTGATTGTCTCATCAAAACGGATATTCCAGCTCCTAGATGCTTGCTTCAGTCCATATATGGATCGTCGAAGCTTGCATACTTTGGTTTTATCAACCGATGTGAAACCTTCAGGTTGTATCATGTATACATCCTCAAGCAGGTTTCCATTAAGGAAAGCTGTTTTCACATCCATTTGCCATATCTCATAATCATAATGAGCTGCTATGGCTAGGAGCATCCGAATGGATTTAAGCATAGCTACTGGTGAATAGGTTTCGTCATAATCAATTCCTTGTTTCTGACGATATCCTTTTGCCACTAATCTAGCCTTAAAGGTAACAACATTACCTTCCATGTCGGTTTTCTTCTTGAAAACCCACTTGCACCCTATGGGCTTAATCCCTTCAGGTGGGTTAACCAAGTCCCATACTTGGTTTTCGTACATGGAATCCATTTCCGACTTCATGGCTTCAAGCCATTTGTCCCTTTCTGAATTTTTCAGAACATCTTCATAACTGATAGGTTCATCGTCGTTCGATTCACTTATGAGAAATCCATATCTCTCTGGAATATTGCGTGTCCTATCAGATCTACGAAGAGGTGGTGTAGTTTTAGGTTCAACTGATAGCTCATCATTATGAGTTATTGGCTGTGGGTCTAGACTAGGTGTCTCTGTTATGTCTATTGGAGTTTCTTGAACTTCATCAAGTTCAATGCCACTCCCACTGTTTTCTTGTAAAAGAAATTCTTTTTCTAGAAATACAGCATGCCTTGAAACAAACACCTTTTGTTCCAAGGGATGATAGAATTGGTAACCCTTCGTTTCCTTAGGGTATCCAATAAATAGACATTTATCAGACTTAGCATCCAATTTGTCTGATACAATCCGCTTCACATAAGCAGGACAACCCCATATCTTAAGGTGAGTTAAGTGGGGTTTCTTACTATTCCATATCTCATATGGAGTAGTAGAGACTACCTTGGTCGGGACTCTGTTTAGCAAGTAAACAGCTGTCTTAAGTGCATAGCCCCAAAAGGATTTTGGAAGAGTTGCATGATTCATCATTGACCTAACCATGTCCATCAAGGTTCGGTTGCGCCTCTCAGATACACCATTATGCTGTGGTGTATACGGCGGAGTCCATTGGGACAATATCCCATTGTCCCTAAGATAATCTTGAAACTCTTGACTTAAGTATTCACCACCCCGATCGGATCGAAGTATTTTAATACTTTTGCCAAGCTGTTTCTCTACTTCATTTCTGAACTCTTTGAATTTCTCAAAAGCTTCAGATTTGTGTTTCATCAAGAACACATACCCGAATCGTGAGTGATCATCGATAAAGGTGATGAAGTAGCTATAGCCTCCTTGTGCAGGAGTTGACATTGGTCCACATACATCAGTATGTATTAAACCAAGCAATTCTCCCACTGGATTACCTTTTCCGGAAAAGGGTAATTTGGTCATCTTGCCTTTTAAGCATGATTCGCATGTATCAAATGAATCGGGTTCAAATGATTCCAAAATTCCACATCGGTGTAATTTGGTCATGCGTTTCTTACTTACATGGCCAAGACGACAATGCCACGTGTAGGAGTCTATTCGATTATCTATTCTAGCACGTTTGTTGCTAACTTCGATATTGAAAACGTCACCGGATAAATCTAACGTGTAGATACCATTGCACAAAGTTCCATTCCCATAAAGAACGCCATTTAAAGTTATGTAACAACAATTGTTACTAAAAGTTAAATGATAACCCTTTTCATTCAAACATGAAATAGATACAATGTTCTTTATTAACGAAGGAACGAAATAACAATTATCCAATTCTAAGACACGTCCAGTCGGGAGCTTTAGCAAATATGTTCCGATGGCAACAGCAGCAATCTTTGCTCCATTTCCAACTCGCAAATCCGCTTCTCCCTTGACGAGTCTTCTTCTATTCCTTAGCCCCTGTATGTCATTACATATATGTGAGCTACACCCAGTATCAAGTACCCATGTGTTTGAGGAAATAGAGTGACATTCAATAACGAAGATACTTGAAGAGGATGGGGCATCGGATGCCTTCTCTTTCAAGGACTCAAGATAAACCTTGTAGTTTCTTCGCCAGTGACCCTCCTTGCCACAATGATGGCAAGTTCCTTTTGGTTTCTTTTCAGTCTTTTTGGCCTTTTTCTTCTTTCCCTTATTCTGTTCTTTGGCCTTCCTCTTAGAACCTTTCTTCGAGGAACCAACTAACAGTACCGTCTTTTGATCCTGCTTCACAGAAGGCTCTACAGTCTTCAGCAGGTTAAGCAACTCAGGAAACTGGTCTGGAGTTGCATTTTCAGGAGGACGGTTGGGAAGTTGTTCTTCAAGGACATAAGCAAGCTTCTCTCCCTCGAGGACTATCCTCAGGTTTCGAAGCCAGTCCATGAAGTTTGGCCCAGTTAGTTTATTGGTGTCCAAAATGGAACGCAAATTCAGAGAAGACATGATCGAGTGATTATCCTAGAAATACAAATTGAGCTTATGTGAGAAGAATGATTAAAGAATGTATCAACATACATTAATAAAATCCTATTTATTTTTCAAATTGAATAACCCTTTTTATCAATTCGGGAGATCGTAGGAACATCTCCAAATAGGTTGATATCCAACCATAGGTAAGAACAACCATGGCTGTGGCCATCAAGTTATTCTTAGCTATGAAGGTAGGTAATTATACCGATTACATATCACATATATGTAACTATCACATTATGCTATCAACTAATTGAATGTTTGCATAAAACATTGGGTTGTTAACTCATTAACAAGTATGCAACAATATACATAGCACCCAACTGCACCTCTCTTTACATCGACCTTGGCTGTGGCACAACAAATCGATGCTCCAAGCTTAAGGCTGACCCATTAATCAAGAAATAGTTTTAATATGGTTGGAGCTCATTCAACCGCTTAGTCAGGCTTGGATGTGTCCAACAACCAAAACTAATGATTGACCTCTGACTCCAACTATATTATTCATAAACTAATTCCATGGTTTGAACATGTTGAGGTTCAAGTCGGGCATGGATGTGTCCATCAACCCAAACGAGAAACAAAACTCCGATTCTAACCATATTAATGGAAGGTGTTGGCCTTAATATTTTGTAAGGGGTTTTGGGTCTCATCCTTTCTTTTCTAAGCACATTCATGACATAGAATTATGTCATGACTAACGATTTCCTTAATAAAGTATGTATGTGACTTAAGTTATCAAGTCTCATTAATTGAATTAGGAACCGGATTTCCTAATTCCAATTTCATACTTAATTAAAGGAATTGTTTTGGGAAACAATTTCCTAAATTGTCATAATTAATTTCGGAAATAATATGTTCAAGACTTTGATTTCTCTAAATCAAATCTTATTAAATTAAGAGACAAATCCCTTAATTCAACTACATATTATTTTCATGAAAATCTCATTAAGAAAACTCTATAGGAAACCATTTTCCTAATTAATTTTGGAGACAACAATATGTAAGAGCATCACCTCTTCAAACATATTTTATTCATGGATTTAATTAATTACAACAAATTGTTTTCTAAGGGTGGCTCCCCGAGGCTCAGATACCCAAAGAAAAGTAATTTGTTGTAAATCCAATTGGACGGCTCCCCGAGGCTCAATCCAAATCAAACATGACAATTTCAATTAAAAATTGGGAAATTAAATTACAACAACTAACTTTAAATTGGACGGCTCCCCGAGGCTCAATCCAAAATAAAGAATTTTGTTGTCAATTTAAAAACCAATTCAAATTTAATTGTCAATTAACTGTCCATGAATTTGTCTAGACTTTCTTGAAAGAAAGTGCCCAAAATTGCGAGATTTCATAATAGGTTTTCAGAATAATTGTAAGTTTCTGGTACAAAGAAAACTTACATATTTCCAAGATTGGAAAATTTCTAAAATAGAAAAATTTCCAAAATTGGAAAGTTTCCAAAGATGGGAAGTTTTCACAATTATTATAAAATTTCAGAAACTAGAAAATTTCAAACGTTTGCGAAATTTCATGAGGATTTCCAAACTTTGAAATTCCTAAATCTAAAATTTATTATAATTTGAAAGTTTCCATAATTGAAAATTTTTTCCGAAATTGAGATCATGACAAAGTTTTCCACAAAACAATTATATGATTATGTCGAACACTAACCGGCTCTGATACCACTGTTGGGACCGGGTGCATGTCGACAAGGATACGGGTTCGTAAAATTTTAAATTTTTACGTGCAGCGGAAGAATTAGCATAAAATAATTTCTTAAATTATTTTAACCACGTATCTAGCATGCAACCTTATGGTGTGTGGACATAATCATAAATTAAAACTTTGCGGAAAAAGTAAACTAATTTACTAAGTACCTCGCGTAACTCGAAGTAAGGGACGAGATCCAACCGTAGCGTCCCTTGGAAGCTCCGCCTCTATTCGCGTCCACGCCGAGTTCTCTTCGGGATGACTTCGCAAAGTCACGAGTTTTGTGCCGACGAGAACTACTAGATTCTCTATTGGCACAACTAGAAGATCAAAAGAAAAATAGGAAACTAACCACCAAGAATCGGAATCCAAATTCCGGGAAGGGAAGGAAGGATACGCTATCCGCTTCTTCTTCTTCGGGGTCTTCTTGGTGGAAGAAGCTCACGCCCACCTTGGGAGTTGCGCCGGCCCTAGGGGAGGAGAGAGAAAGAGCCGGCCCTAGAGAGAGAGGCGCTGGCCCTAGAGAGAGAGAGAGGCGTGTAGAGAGAGAGAGAGAGCAACAATCTCTTGATTAATTGATTGGAATTAAGGGCTTGCCTTTGGTTCCTTTATATAGTTGCTTCTCCCTTGCCAAGTCTCCTCTTTAACGAAATTTTTCATAAGAAATTTATCCTATAAATTCTCTTATTAATTATTCCGTTTAAGCCAAGTTTTATTATAACTAACTTTATAATAAAATAAATATTTTCTCTTCTTTTATTATGGAATAAATTTTATAAGAAATTTATAAACTTTCTTATTATGGAAAAATCAATTCATAATTGATTTTATAAAATTAAAATAAACCATTCCATGGATCATTTTAATTTCCATAAAAAGAATAAATTTCTATAAATTTATTTATATAAATTTCTTTATACAAATTTATTTATCCATATAAAACAAATCCCTCTCTCTTTTTAATTATGGAATAAATTTGTATAAAATTTTTCTTATCATGGAAAATCAATTCATAATTGATTTTATAAATTAAAATTAAACCAATTCATGGTTCATTTTAATTTCCATAAAAAGAATAAATTTCTACAAATTTCTTTATAAATCTTTATATAAATTATTCTTTATATAATATCAATTTATTTATCCATAATTTTATAAACAAATCAGCTAGATTTATTTTATTAATTAAACCAAATAAATTGGTTTATCCCCTTTATTGTGGCCGGCCAAACAAAGGGGTTTGGCACCTCTTGGCCGGCCAAACCGGGCCGAACCGA
>JAGFNQ010006215.1:64149-75237 GCA_024364735.1 Boesenbergia rotunda | reverse complement strand
ATTGAAATTCATTAATAACAATAAGTTGAAAAAGACAAGCTCTTACAAAAACATACCGCGGAGGCATCGTAGGAGAGGAAGAAGAAAAACTTGGGGTGCTTAGGGAGGCTTTAGAGATGAGGAAGAAGTGAAAGGCTAATGTGACTTAGTGTGGAGGGGGTGCCATGGGCGAGGGCTTATAAAGCTCTCCTCGGGCGCCCGTGAAGGTCATGAGGCGCCCGTGGCAGGGGATGAGGCATCCGAGACTGAATTCAGGCATGGCTCAGGCGTGGCAGCGTTTGACTGCCTTGGGAGTGGTTAAAGCATCGGGCGCCCGTGAGGGTCTCGGGCGCCCGGATGACCGCATTTGACCAAGTTCAAATAATTCTAAAAATCAATCAATGCCTAAGTTGAATGAATGAATTTATGTAAAAGTGATTAAGTTAATTAAAATTTAGTTTGATTGAATTTGAAAGATTAATTTAAACTTTGAAAATTGTTAAATTGAATTAAGTTAAATTTTTGAAAATATTTAGTTAAATTTTTGAAAATATTAAGTTGAAATTTTGCAAATATTAAATTTGATTTTTAAAATATTAAGTTTTATTTTAGAAAATATTAAGTTAGATTTTAGAAAATATTAACTTTGATTTTTGAAAATATTAAGTTAGATTTTTGAAAATATTAAGTTAGATTTTTGAAAATATTAAATTGGATTTTAGAAAACATTAAGTTACGTTTTTGAAAATATTAAATTGGATTTTCAAAAACATTAAGTTGAATTTTTGAAAATTGGATTTTTGAATCATTAAGTTGAATTTTTGAAAATATTACGTTGAATATTAAGTTAAAATTTTGAAAATTAAGTTAAATTTTTAAAAATATTAAATTGAATATTAAGTTAAATTTTTTATTTGAAAAATATGAATTTTATAAACATTAATTAAGTTGAATTGAAGATATATTAAAGGTAAAATTAATTGAGTTGGTTGAGTTGTACTACATTATCAGGTCCTACGCATCTCACCCATTTCTAAGTGACAAAACAAGTATCCTGATCTGTTTTATAAGATGCATTAATTTTATCTTGGTTTTATGTTAACACTATGATTTGATTGAAACTTGTGTTAGATTTAGGTTTAACAATTAGTAAGTTGAAAATAAATTTTGATAATTGGCTTCCATGTCTTGGCGAGACACAGAAACCTTCTTTGATGGTAGCCTTTTTGAATCATCAACCCTTTCATTGACAAAGTCTTTTAAAGAAATTTTATTCTCAAATTACTTATTGGCAACCTTGGTCTAACTAGTTGAAGATTTGGCGAGGTAGCTTCAGTTAGTTCTACCTGACTAATAGGACCAAATAGGGTACGTCTTACCCTACCTGACTTTTTAGACAAGCTTCCCTAACGTACTATCATCTCGCCCTACCCTAATACTAGGTTGTACAAGTTTTAATTAAGTCAGATCCTTATCTAACCGTTTCTAAGTCTAAGCATAATATTCTTGCAGAAACAAAATAAACAAGCATCAAACAGCAAGAAAAGAAATAATTTATCTAAGTATAAAAATGATTTTTATATTAGCTCCCCTGGACTGAAACCTTGGTATGGGCTTTGTAAGATGTGAATCTTGTCCATGGGAATCCAATATTGGTTTGGTCTAGCTTGATTTGTCAAGCATAATTTTGGGACCCATGCTTGGACTTGGGTTCTACTTGGGTTCAAAACATAGTAGTACGATCTGTACCATGAATTGGTTCGATAACCAAGTCCGGATCGGTTTAGAACTGATTTTTATTTTCCAAGAATCATGTCAAGACTCTTGGAACCAAAGGAAAATCGTTCTGGTGCAACTCTAAGTTCCTTTACCTAAGATTTCAAGGAGGAATTCTCCTTCTCAAGTTTTAGGACTTGAGTGGAGGTTCCTTCCTGAACTGGTTCAATTAAGGAGCTAGAGTTGACTCCCTCTTTCAGGATTTTGACTTCCTGTCAAAGGGATTCGACCCGAACGTTGGCTTTGGCCAACTTACGAGACAAATAGGAGATTGGGTCGTAAAGCTGAGATTCAGGATAGCCTCTTACCATTATTTGTCTGTCTTCCGAAATTGAGAGCCTTCCAGTTCCGACGCTTTTTTCCGGTTTCGATTTCGATTCGGTGTCGAGATTTTCCGATTCTGTCAGCACGAGGAGGTTGGCGTGTGGCACTTCTTCTGAAGACGACTCGTCCCACGTATCTTTGAAGGCCTTCTTCCTCCGGTTCTTCTTGTTCTCCTTCAAGTTAGGACACTCCGATTTGTAGTGACCCTTCTTGTTGCACCCATAACAGGTTACTTCACTTTTGGCTTTTTGACTGGTAGTAGGTTCGGCTGAATCATCAATTTGTTGGTTTGCCTTCTTCTTCTTTCTTTGGCCCTTAATCATCTTGTAGTAGCTCCGGGTCATCCGGACCAGCTCCGGGTGATCGATTCCGTCGTCGTCAGACTCTGAGTCGAAATCTGACTCGGGTATCAGTTGCATCTTCTTCTTCTTTTGCTTTACAGGGACTTTTCCTGCAAAAAGAGCTAAACCCTTCTCGACCTGTGAAGCGTTAGTCTGTTCATGGAGTTCTAACTCAGAAAAAAGTTCATGAGTTTAATATCGGATAAGTTCCTTGAATCCTTGTAAGCATCTACCATAGATGCCCACAAGGAGTTTCTGGGGAACGAGTTTAGAGTATACCTGATGAGGTCATGATTTTCTACCTTGTGACCTATCGTATGCAAATCGTTCATTAGTTCTTGGATCCTCGCGTGAAGCTGTGCAGCTGTTTCACCGTCTTGCATCTTGATCGTGTATAGCTTGTTGAGAAGGAGATCTCGCTTACTGATCCTCATGTCCGACGTCCCTTCGTGCAGCTCGATTAATTTGTTCCAAAGTTCTTTAGCACTGCTAAACGGGCTGACACGATTGAGTTTCTCCTTCGTCAATCCACACTGGAGGGTCTGAGTGGCTTTGGCGTCCGCTTCTATCTTCTTCTTGAGTGAAGTGTCCCACTCAGAGTATTCTTGAATTTCTCCTTGTGAGTTCTTCAGGATCTCCAGTCCAGACTGGATGATGATCCACATTTCCACCTGAGTTTTCAGGTGTACCTCCATTCTGCTCTTCCAGTAGGAGAAATCTACTCCGGAGAACAGAGGAGGATGTGCAGTGCTATAGCCTTCTTGCATTGCCATCTAATATACCTGAGAATACAAAAAAGACAAACTTGTTCCAAGAATTTATCTTGGATTAGTGGTGTGGTATAAAAAGAATAAAATAAAAAAATTTGAGTGGTGTTGCACCAACCTCGAAGAACGAGAAAAATTTTATGAAAAAAAATGAACAAAAACAATTTGAAAAACCTGCACAGTTGGCAATTTCACCAAGGTTGAGCAACCCGCTCTGATACCACTTGTAGGATCGTTGTAATCGATAGAGGGGATGAATAGCGATTACTAGAAAATTTTTCAGAAAATAAAAAACGCAGTGGAAATAAGAAAATAAACAATGCTAACAAGTTTCTTTTTACTTGGTTCGGAGTCTTTAACGGCTCCTACTCCAAGGCTCACGGTCCTTGACGATTTTCGTTGGGCAATTCTATAATTCGAATAAGATTTACAAATATATAATTCGAGTACAGAATTAAACAGCAAAATTTAAAGTATACCGACAAAATTAAATGGTTGCGGAGTGTCTCGAGAAATGTGTTGTCGATCTTTATCGTTGACGGCGCGAGAAACTCGAGCACAGAAGAAATTCGAAGAGCGCTGGAGTGCTTGAGTCATAAGAAAGTTGTTCTGAAAGTATTCTGAGTTGATGTCGAAAGCAAAGGGGTGAAGCCCCTTATATAGCTTGTTCTCGGGCGTCTAAGGCTTCTTGGGTGCTTGCCATGTGAAGCGAATCGGACGCGTGCTTATCCGCAAACTCGGCCAAAACTCTATCCCTCGGTCTTGGGCGCCTGGGACCTTTGAGGCGCCTGATGGCTCACGGGCGCCTGAGATGCTGACGTGGCAACCTGCCAGCTCAGTCTCTCACCCGCTGGAAACGCCTCAACACAAGCGCCTGTTACCTGTCAGGCGCCTAAACCCTTTCAGGCGCCTGGGATGCAACAGCTACTCCCATTCACTCCTACAACTAGGGTTAGTCCAAGAACAGTATAATATTAATAATAAATTCATGCATAACAGCCAGACCTGTCTTGGTTCTGACTTTGGATTTCAAAATGTAACCCTAGGTCGAACCGACGCCTACTGTTCCCTGTTCCGGGGAACACATCCTCACCTACTCCTCTCAGGAGAAGTTACCTTTTGCCATCCGGCTCCTCCGGTTGGACTTTTGCTCGACCTCCGAGCGTGTTGGATATCGAGACATCCATACCTCGACTCGCATCTACTTTTGTCCGCAATCCTTGCTCGGCTAAGACTCCTACCCGATCTTCCGGATCAGGACTTCGGTGCCCAGTCCACGACCAGGACTTCTTGCCTAACCCTTGGCCAAGTATTGTTGCTCAACCTTGCAGGTCAAGACTTCATGCCTAGGTAAACTAGGATTTTCTTCCGCACTTGGTAAATCCATTAGATCACAATATAAACTTAACTTTGAACCCTTTGCCATTATCAAAACCAGGTTCAATTTGGTACTTCCGGCACCAACATGAATCACGTGAATTTTAAAATATTTTTGTTTTCAAACTTAAAAAGAGTGTGTGTGTAGCGGAAGTAATAGCAAAAAACATAAAATCCGAACACAGGTCAATTTTATTTTATTCGGAGTCTTCGGCGACTCCTACTCGAAGACCCAGGTCCCTTGGACCTTTCTGACGGGTAAGCGACTAAAAATCCTCTACCGGTATACTCCCGATAGAGTGATCGAGTACAAGACATGAGTAGAAAGTGTACCAACTCTATACTTCCTACTTAATTGAGTACAATAAAATGAATTCGTTACCCAACACAAGTGTATAACTCCCGTTTGGATAGTGTGTTGGTGTAGATCTTTCGGTAGCGGTCGGACGTAGTCTTGTCGAAGCGGGGCCGCAACAGGAAGACTTTGATAAGCGTGTGAGCTTGATGAATGTAGAAGCCAGTGATTCCCCAAGTGAATGGTAGCACTGCCATTGTATAGGGCGTCTGAGGCACCTCAGTTCCCAACTGAGACATCTCGGGCAAAGCAAAGTTCATCTATGATCCACAGTCGTTGCGCTCGTTGCTCATCCACTCAAAGGCGCCTTGGATCCCTTCTGAGGTGCCTTGGATCCAAATTGAGGCTCCTCAACTCACTAAAACTCTATCTTCAGCGCAGACTTCACGGAGCCGCTCTCATCCACCTGAGGCACCTCTAGTTTAAACTGAGGCTCCTTGGGTACTGTTCATCCGAGGGAAGTTTTACAGAAAAACCCCTGCAAAATCTAGATAGTCAAACAAAAAAATATACCCTGCAAAACAAGGTTAGTTGACACGTAGTATGAGCTAAATGTAATAAATATTAAATAGATCTTGTCTTCCCAAGACCAAGATCTAGTCAGAGGCCTTAACTTAGAAATCCAAAATGGTTCTAAGTTGGATTGCATCTAACGTCCCTAGTAGGGACTCGTCCTCACCGGAATACGCTCCTCCAGTGATTAGCTTCACTTACCTTGTGCAGATGTACTCAACTCCTTAATCGACCAAGACTTTTGTCAAGTCTCACCTAACTTGGACTTTCGTCAGTACTCAACCACCCTAGACTTCGGCCAGCAGTAAGCCTCTCGAATCTAACTAGACTTTTACCAAGACTCCACCACCTTGGACTTCTTGCTAGGACTTACCACCCAGGACTTCAGCCTAGTATCAGGTTTTAAGCCTTTCAATCCTGCACATATGGTAACAAGGTTAGATAACCACAAGTCTAACTTTAACTTATTTGTCATTCATCAAAACCTGAGTTTGATTATAAATGCAAACTGTGCCAACAATCTCCCTCTTTTTGATGGAATGACAACCTGGGTTAAATTTAGAAAATCAACAGCAATAATGATACTTAGGTAACCAAACAGCAATAATAATAAGGTTCAATAGCTTGCTCTAAAATCAGTGTTGGCTTGAAATATTTCAGATATTTTACTTTTCTAACTTGTAACACTTAACCCTCCTCCTTTAGCAGTCATCAAAATAAACAATAATGTTGTCATTTAAGAATGAGCACAAGCAATTTTGAAACTATAGATAATGACTTGCTAGCAATATTTAAATCCAAGGGGAGACTTAAATTATAAACAATTTTCAAACGATAGTTTCAACATCCATAAAAAATGTGAGCTAAGTTTAAAAGAAAAGTTAGTTAGTGAATATTATTTTCAACACAGTCAAAGTTTACATTTTAAAAGAATGACAATTTTAAAAATCATTTAAACATATTAGTTTCCAAAGATGAGTTTTCAAAATTAGTTAAAGACATAATTTGCAACAACTTTTGAGAATTAAGTTTTCATAATCAAGTTAAGTAATGATTTTGAAGTCCAAGCATATCTCGTTGTAAAACAAAAATTTTCTAATTAAAAAATATACAAAAAATAAAAGTTCAGTAATAAGCTAAGTAATCTTTGAAGAAAAAAATAGATTAAGTGTTTATAGATAAGTTGACTAGTCACTTTCTAAACTAAGGTGAAGATTAAGTTGTCAAAAAAATAATAATACAAAAGGTTTGCAACATCTTTTAAAACAATATCAATTAAGTTAAATAACCAACATGAAGTTGTTAGAAAAAAAATAGTCTAGACAACAAGTCTTTAGTCTGAAAGCTCTCCCTGAATTCATTAACTCATTTAACCATAATTTCAAAGGAGAAGTATATTCATTTAGTATTTTGTAAATTATAAAGAAATTTTGAAAACAACAAAAAAAGGTTAATTAAAAATAAAATAGATTTGCTCCCCTTGAACCAATTGATTATATATCCTTAATTAAATGTCCAACCCTTAGTTACTAACTAATTATCAAAGGATAGTAGTGTTTATTCGGTTGGTCAAGTTAAGTATTTTACTTGCCAAAAATGCTTAACTTGATTACTGTAATTTTATATTTAGTGCTCAGACTTACTGTGATGCGCTGACATAAGCATTCTGAAGTCCAGATAAAGTCCTATGCATCTCAAACTATTCTATGATTTTGCAATCACAATCAAGTTAACATTAATCTGCTTTATGAGATGCGGGCTACCTAGAGCTAAAGGTTCATACTGTTCTAGGGGTCAAGCTTAGGCTAGATCTGCCCAATGAATTTTTTAAGTAAAAAAATGAAAATTTAAAAACAAAATTGGTTGAATTGAAAATTCAAAAATAAACAAATAGAAAGGAAGTTAAAATGCAAACTAAGAGTCTTAAGTAAGCAATGAAATCCTAATCTATAACACACATTCTAATTTATCTTCTTAAGTTATTAAATTTAGATTCTGGAAGTGGTTTAGTGAATATATCGACTAGGTTAGATTTGGATTCAATATGATTAAGCTCAATTTCACCTTTAGCTACATGATCTCTAACAAAGTGATACATGATTTCAATATGTTTTTTCCTTAAATGATGTACTGGATTTTTTTATTAGGTTAATTGAGCTTAAATTATCAATAAAGATTTTTACTTTATTAAAGTCTAGGTTAAAAATTTTTTAAGGTGTGCATCATCCATAATAATTGAGCTACATATTCACCCATAGCTATATATTCTGCTTCAGTAGTAAATAAGACAACACAGTATTATTTTCTACTAAACCAACTAATAAGTGATGGTCCTAAGAGTTGACATCCACCATTTATACTTTTTCTATCTAACTTATAGCCGACCTAATCCGAGTCAGAGAATCCAATAAGGTGAAAGTGTGTTATTCTAGGGTACCACATTCTTTTAACTTGGGTTTGAGTGGAATTCCTTAGCACAGATTTGTTATCTAGCACACATGCTAATTGCAAATAAAATATCACTTCAAAATGCCTTTAGCATACAAAGCCTTTAACTATTAATCTAGTCTTATTCCTTACTGTTTTACTTTGTACATTTAGTTTATTCCTAAATATCCATTTTGTATCAATAAATATTTTATCTTTGGGTAAAGGTACTAATTCCCAAACACCACTACATTGAAATTAAGCTAATTCTTCTTGCATAGTTTAATCCAATCAGGGTCAAGTAAGGACTGTGTAGGATCGGTGCCGGTCGATAGAGGAGGGGTGAATATTGACTCGTAAAACTTCGTTGGAAAACTTGTCGCTTGCTCGTCTTTCTATCAGAGTTAGTACGCAACGGAAAATAGAATAAAAGAAAGACAGAAAATTACACAGAAACAAGCGGGATTTACTTGGCTCCCAACCCCTCATGGTCAATACGTCCAAGGCCTAAGTACTCAATCGTGAGTCCACTAATGGTCTCCTTTCCAGACTTTCCGGAGGCGGAGAAACCCGTCTTACAGTTTTGATTTACAAACAAAAAGATAGTAAATTAAATTCATAAATAAAAGCAAACCAAAAGAAAGTTGAAGATCCGGCCAATCAGGAAGTCCGAAGTGTCGTGCACTTCTTCCTGGAGCCTCCTTGGTCTCAGAGCTTTGCCTTGAACGCTTTTGCTTTGTGTGGAACACTTTAGCGGATATGGAAATTGATGTTCTGCAATGAGGGGTCGAACCCCTTTATATAGGACCTTCTAGGGTGTCTATAATGTCTTGGGCGTCTGCCACGTGTCGGTCAAACTTCATCCTTTGCACTGATCTCGCAGCGTAGATGAGAAGCCCATCCCAGGCGCCTCATAGGACTCAGGCGCCTATTCCCAGGCGCCTAACCCATATAGGGCGCTTGGGAACCCCTTTCCCAGGTTCCTTTGTTTTGTGTTCTGCTCTCCATCTTGACTCCAACTCTAGGTACCTGTAAGACAACAAAACACACAAACAAAACAAATAATCTTACGCCTTAGTTTATTGGTTCTGACTTTGGATTTCACCCGAAATCCTAGGTCGAACTGACTCCTAATGTTCCCTTTCCCGGGGAACACGTCCTCGCCTACTCCACACTAGAGAAGTAGCGTTTGCCAACCGAAAGGTCCGGTTGGACTTTCTCTTAGCCTCCGAGAACCCGAATCTCGAGACGTCCGACCTCGACCCGTCTCTACTTTTGTCTGCGATCCCCGCTTGACTAAAGCTTTTGCCAACCGGCACCTCCGGCTGGACTTTTGCTCGGCCTCCGAGAACTTGGACCTCGAGACGTCCGACCTCGACCCGTCTCTACTTCTGTCCGCCATCCTCGCTCGGCAAAGACTCCGTTGCCCGATCCCAGACCAGGACTTAATGCTCAGTCCTTCGGACCAAGACTTTGTGTCCAGCTTCACTCACCAGGACTTAGTCCAACCTAGCTTCACTTGCTAGGACACAGCTTCACTCACCGGAATTTAGTTCACCTAGCTTCACTCACTAGGAGTTTTTCAACCTAGCTTCCCTTTCTAGGACCCGACTTCACTCACCAGGATTTCTTCAATCAGAATCACTTCTTTGCTAGTCATCATAATCCTGACTAGACTTCCTCAATCTTTAGATAAATGTAATTCTAAACCTCAAGCCCGATTTGGTTTGATCCCTTGGTCAACCTGACCAACCCTGGGTTCTACTCATTCTGCCAAACATCAGATCATGTTTGGCAAACCCCTTTGTTAAACTAATCACTAACTTTAGTATATTGTCAAACATCGAAACACTAGAGGAAGATTGTTCATCACTGATGCATCTTGCACCCACAAACTGTTCTATAGTTTTGGGTTCAATTTTAGAAATTAAGACAATTTGACTTAGGTTCCTAAAGGCAGATCTAGTTTAAACCCTTAGGTTTGAGTCACCTATTATGTGATCAATTGGGTGAGCTAAACTGACACGTGTGGATTTTTATCTTTGTTAATTTTGATCTGACTAAATTAAATCATCCTCTTGATTTTCTATTTGACTTGGTTCTAAATCATCAGTACTTGACCTAATAAAATCAATTGGTTTATATTTTGTTCAATTGGTTTATATTTTGTTTAATTAGAGTCCTTAGATTCATCAAATTTAACATTGGTAGTTTCTTCAATTCTTAAGGCGGTATTATTGTAAACTCTATAGGCTCTACCAATAAGTGAATATTCTACAAAAATTCTATTTTCAACCTTAGAAGTGAATTTTCCTAAATATTCTCTTATATTTAGGATATAAACTTTACATCCAAAAATTTTGAAATATTTAATATTAGGTAATTTATTGTAATAAATTTCAAAAGATATTTTTTTGAGGTTTTTATTTATAATTTTTCTGTTTTACACATAGCAGGTTGTACTAACAGGTTCAGTCCAGAGATATTTTGGTGAGTCATATTTGTTAAGCATCATTCTTGTTGTTTCTCGTAGGGTTCTATTTTCCTTTTAACAATTTGATTTTGTTGTAGAGTTTTAAGATAAGAGAATTCATGTTGGTGTCCATTTTCTAAGTAAAATTGGTTCAATTTTTTTATTTTTAAATTTACCTTCATTATCACTTCTAATTCTTTTACTTTTTACTCCTTTTTCATTTGCTATTTGTTTGCAAAATCAAACAATTGGGGAAAAACATAAGATATATTTTTAAACAATAAAGACGGGCATAGTTATAAATAAAATAGATTTTCAATATTGATATGATTTAAACGTTTTTACTCTAAAGTAATTTATAAGAATAAAATGCAAAAATTAGTGTAAATTTCAATTTTTCAAAAAAAAAATTAAGAATGAATTCATTGTTCGTTCTGTCATGATCCATAGTATTAATGAAAAAGTTGAGCATCTAGACACCCATTAGATCAAGAGCTTTCAAACATGTTCTCTGGAAACGATATAATTGCGAGTGGCAAAAAAAATGAATATTAGTTTTCATTCATATATACAACTTTAAATGAATCATTCAAAGTTGATTTGTTCAAACTTGTCCTAATTCAACGAATCACAATCCTACTTTTAAATTTGTAGCAAAAGATCGATCAATTCCACACCAAAAACATTTATTTGCATGGTACTAGTTTTCAAAGAGCCGGGGTGTTTGACTGGAAGGCCATTATGTGAGCTCGTACA
>JAGFNQ010006215.1:0-63085 GCA_024364735.1 Boesenbergia rotunda | reverse complement strand
GCTTGGTCTGGGTGCTACAAAAACCCAACCAAGAAACAAAAAACCTAATGTCTCGCGGTGCTGAGGATGTCCGGGGTACTTAGGCTTGGTCTGGGTGCTACAGACACCGACCAAGAAACAAAAACCCTAATACCTCGCGGTGCTGCAGATGCCCGAGGTACTTAGGCATGGCTGGGTGCTACAGACACCCAACCAAGAAACAAAAACCCTAATGCCTTGCGGTGCTGCAGATGCTGGGTGTACTTAGGCTTGGTCTAGGTGCTACAGACACCAACCAAGAAACAAAAACTCTAATGACCCGTGTGCTGCGGATGCCCCGGGTACTTAGGCTTGGTCTGGGTGTTGCGGACGCCCAACCAAGAAGCAAAACCCTAATGCCTCGCGGTGCTGCGGATGCCCGAGGTACTTAGGCTAGATATGGGTGCTGCGGACGCCAAACCAAGAAGTAAACCCTAATGCCTCGCGGTGCTACGGATGCCCGGGGTATTTAGCTTGGTCTGGGTGGTACAGAAACCCAACCAAGAAACAAAAACCCTAATGCCTCGCGGTGCTGCGAATGCCCGGGGTACTTAGGCTTGGTCTGGGTGCTACGGACACCCAACCAAGAAACAAAAAACCCTAATATCTCACGGTGTTGCGGATGCCCGAGGTACTTAGGCTTGGCCTGGGTGCTATAGACACCCAACCAAGAAATAAAAACTCTAATGCCTCGTGGTACTGTGGATGCCCAGGGTACTTAGGCTTGGACTGGGTGCTACAAACACCCAACCAAAAAACAAAAACCCTAATGCCTCACAGTACTGTGGATGGTCGGGGTACTTAGGCTTAGTCTGGGTGCTACAGACACCCTACCAAGAAATAAAAACCCTAATACCTCGTGGTGCTGTAGATGCCCGGGATACTTAGGCTTGGTCTGGGTGCTACAGACACCTAACTAAGAAACAAAAACCCTAATGCCTCGCGGTGTTGTGAATGCTCGGGGTAGTTAGGCTTGGTCTGGGTGCTACCGAGACCCAACCAAGAAACAAAAACCCTAATGCCTCGCGGTGTTGCGGATGCCCAGGGTACTTAGGCTTGGTCTGGGTGTTGCAGGCGCACAACCAAGAAGCAAAACACTAATGCCTCGTAGTGCTGCGGATGCCCGGGGTACTTAGGCTTGGTCTGAGAGCTGCAGACGCCCAACCAAAAAGCAAAACCCTAATGCTCGTGGTACTGTAAATGTCCGGGGTACTTAGGCTTGGTTGGGGTGCTGCGGATGCCCAACCAAGAAACAAAAACCCTAATACCCTGAGGTGCTACGGATGCTCGGGGTACTTAGGCTTTGTTTAAGTACTAAGGATACCTAACCAAGATCTAAGCAACCCCTACTGCCTCCGGCTGGGAATTAGAGGAAACTCAGGGACAGAAGGTTGGCACACAACCTACTAAATATGAAACAAACATCCTCAGACAAGGGGAAGCTGATAGAATATCTGAGTACTGCTCGAGGCGCTTACACATTGGAAGTAGCAAGTGTTTCCTTTTATTTTCTTCGGGAAATACATGTTAGGACCGTGACCATCAAGCTAGAGGGGGGGGGGGGGGTGAATAGCTTTTTTCGATTTTCGTCCTACAATCGTTAGTGCGCAAGCGGAATATACTAAATAAAAATAAAAACTAACGAATAAGAACGACACACCGATGTACGTGGTTCGGAGATGACGCTCCTACTCCACGGCAGTCCATAAGGTGGATGATCCCTAATCCATCGGTGGATGATTCCCCGGAGCACCTCCGGCTAGCTCTCGTAGCTCCTTGTGGGTGGAGAAACCTCGCCACAACCTTCGTACATGATCTGAGCAAGATAGGCTACTAACCCGCTCTATCCAAGCAGGTTTCGCCAAGGAGAAGAAGCCTTAAACGAGCTTCCTAAATAGAGCTCGAGGCTAAAATGTGACCGTTACTAGTCGACTACCCCTGGGGCAGTCGACTAGCCTTTCTTAAATTCGAATTCTCACACTTGATCTTTTGAATTCCGACCACACCAGTCGACTGCCCCTGGGGCAGTCGACTGGTCCATCCGTAAGCCTAGGGTTACCCTTCCCGAGTACATTTCTCTCCGTACTCGAACTCTCCCAGCTTAGTTGCTGAGTACAATCCCTCAACACTCGGACCCTCACGACCTAGTTGACTCCTCAAACGGCAGTCTCGATCTATTGCCTTCTCGCCCTCTTCATCTTCGGCTCCCGTCCCTCAGATGCGCACGCAAGCCCTCGGCTTGCCTCCCTACCATCCTTCACGCATGCCTCAAAGTCCGCATCCCTTAGCTCATCGTCTCTACTCCAGCAGCCTCGATCTATCACTTTCAAGCCTTCTTCGACTTTGGCCCTCGTCCCTCAGATGCGCACGCAAGCCCATGGCTTGCCTCCATGCCATCCTTCACGTACACCTCGAAGTCCGCTTCCCTTGGCTCATCGTCCCTACTTTGTCCATGGCCCCTCAGATGCGCACACACGCCCACGACCTGCCTCCATGCCACCCTTCACCTGAAGACATCCAACCAAGTATATGTGTACTTGCAAACCTGCACACTCACATACACATGTTAGACCAACAACAAATCCTAACTTAACCATATTGACACACACATCAAAACCCATGATCCTCCATATCATACTTGGGATGATTGCCCCAACAATACATTGACCATGACATATCAAGGGAATACAAAGAATAGGGTATGCAATCAGTAGATCCAGTAGAGGAGGTCACTCCTTTGCCTAGGCTCTCCCCTATCACTTTAACATCCCCGCATGGTCACTTAGCTCGGAGCCATCGGCCAACGGCGGATGAGTGGGGAGCTATCTTTATTATGGTCGAGATCCTTGAATTTTTGGCCGCGGCTGAGACTTCAGCGCCCTCCCTTCACATAACCATTCACGGACGATAAAGGAACAGGAACAACTTGGGGCACACAAGGACGGAACAGTTCCTTTCAAAGACCTCGATTGCCTCTTACAACCAACTCGCATTTAAGAATAAAGAAGAATTGCAGAGTACAAAGGGAAGAGGAGAGAAAGCAGCAGCTGCAACCCCTCCCCGAGTGACAAACTACGCCAGGCCCGACAAGATGTCCGATGCCCAAAACTCGGGGAACCAGGCGATCAAGCGGGGGGGGGGGGGGGGCGGGAGCATTTGAGAGGGACAGGAGATGAACCAGTGGGAGATGCTCCCGGGCGAAACAAAAAATGTCATCTCTGCCATGCTCCCCGGCGAAGCATGTGAGGTCTTTTCGGTACTCTCCGGTCAAACTTGTGGTTCCATCTCCGCCTTGCTTTCACGGGAGAGGGGTGATATCATCTCTGCTATGCTCCCCACTAATGCAGAAAACCTTTGTTAGAAAGGGGGCCGGTGGAGGATGTACTAGAAGGTTGTACGCTTCATAAGGGATCCTGGAGGCACCTGACTTAGCCTGGGTAGACAAGGCTACTCACCCCTTAGGGCGGCAAACCCTCTCCTTCAACGGTCTCTCCTCCGGGCTACGACCTCTTCCCTCTTCCTGATCCATGAGAATAGGAAGGAAAGATGGAGGAGAACGAACACGTTGGCCTTCCATCTTTATAGAGATGGCTGCCCATCCGCATTTAATGAGGGCACAACACAGGAGTAGTAATGGGTGACAATCCTGAAGCATCGCATCTTCACTGTCGCCATCAGTTGGCATGCCCTTTCTGCGCCTGGGAATTCGCAAACCTTTACGCGTCAATTCAATGGATCGACTGGGGCCCGGAGACAACGATTCAGAGTCTGCAGACACATAATAGAGTGGGGAGCCAATGTGGGGCCCACAGAGGAACAGAGACGGCCCTGGTAGTTGGGCTTTCGGAGCTGCCTTGGGGGGATCCACACCCAAGATCATGCTCGATGCCCCCCAGGAGACACCTAGCATCACAGGGAGCTCTAGGTCCCTGAAACCAGCCCAAGAGGCTGCTGGGGACGAGCAGTGACCTCCTGACTCCCTTACCCTAGTGGCTGAGAGGGAATGCCTATTCTTCAAAGAGGTTAATCGTCAAGCTGACCCTTGGAGTCAGAGAAAAACACTGATCCTTCTGCGCTTTCGGTCCTCACGACGACGACAAACATTACGAGAGACCAACGCAAGAGCATACTCAAGATAGTAAGGCAAAGAAATATTTTCATTATAATAAGGAAGGGTACATCGGGGCCAATCTCTCGGGCAGCAAATAATTCTACAACTCTTTGTCCCCTGGTGGATGCTCTTCCCAAACCCGGCGAAGGCTCATGAAACTCAGGTAAGCCTCAGCTGGTCAATGGCTCCGTGGAAGCCTTGCTTCAAGCGCTTCATTACCTGACCGGCAATGATATCACTAAATTCATCCGACTCCAGAAACCTAGCCTTGATGACTGCCTCAGACTCTTTAATGCGGGAAGCCTTAGCAGCCCAAAGGTTGCACAGTTTGGCCTCGGCTGTCTCCTTGGCACGCTTCAGCTGCTCCATCTCAGCAGACATTTGGTCTTGGTCCGCCAGTACCTCCTTGAGCCTATCTGAGGCGGCCCATACTTCCGACCGTGCCTAGGCCAGATCTTCCTCGAAGTCAGACAAGCGATCAACCACCATCATGAGGTCGGACTCCTTCTAGGCAAGCTGTCGCGCTTGGTCTTTGACATGTTCATTTAATCTCCCGGCCGAGGCCTCCAAAAGGCGGATCTCTCCTGACAACTTCTCCTCTTACACTTAGAGCCGATCCCGCTCTTGAGTTACCCGGAGAAAGTCATTGGTGATGGCCACAACTCTCTTGGACACCAGACATTCTCGGTGCCTGGAACTCTGCAAGGAGGACTCCCTGGCCAGCAGGGTGTCCAGCTGATGCTCCACCTTCGCTCGGAGAGCTCTACTGACCCCCGCTTGCATAATTCTCGCTTTGTGCTCGTGGTCAGCCACGACCTCCACTCTCAGTGCTCAGCGGGTCAGGGCCTCAATCTTTGGCCAGGCGTATAAGCCACGGCCGGCTGTTAGGCAGTCTTCAGCCGCCTAACATTGCACCAAGGAATTATGAAACATACCAGAAGACAGCTTATGTGTCTGGAGCACGCACCTTCAAAAGGGATTTGTTGGATCGGGCTGGACTGGCTAGAGGGGGATGAATAGACGGTGAAAAAAAATATGAAAGTGGAGGCACTCGTCCTTAAAAAAGAAACTTGGTCGCAACTGAGAACGTTGCTTCCAAGGCAGTGGACGCTCAATAAAAATCTCCTTGTGGCGGAGAAGCCTTACAAAAATAGTACGCTAGACTTTTAGAGAGTTTACTAGAATGAAATTAATTGAATCGAATCAAAAGGCTAAAACTCTAAGCCTATTTATAGCCTAAGAGAATAAATCTGGATTGTTGATTGTTGAGGAATTTTCTCTTGGTCGTTGATCCATGGATGTAATCTGAACGGTTGATCTTGGATGGGATTAAACTTCATCCATTGGATCTGATTAAAGGATAAAGTTTTATTCTTTAAGACTTTTTCTTCTGCTCTAGACTTCGCTGTTGTAATCTTCACGTAATAACATCGGCACTTGCATGTTGTCATCACTAGCTATCCCAAGTGGTAACCATGGCAACATATCTTATGTGAGGTCTTGGGATTGAGTCTTCTTAGCAGGAATTAAATTCCTTTTTTCGAGTTCCTTGTTTAGCATGGTCAAACTGACCAGTCTTTTGGTTGTTCATCTTTTAGGTGATTTCTGGCCAACCGGAGTTAGGCTTACTAGAACCCGACTCCGGCCTTTCGCCCCTCGAGCGTCCTTCCTCCTGGCTTCTCATCCCTCGGACACTGCGCACGTCCTTCTCGCTCCACCGGCGTACTCTTCCGCAGCTTCTGCGCCCTCAGATTGTACTGAGCCCGTCAGCTCACTTCCCCGCACAATCCTTCTCGTCCGCTACGTCTTACTGATAAGCACCATTTTATTGATTATTTTAAGTGCTAAAATCCATGTTTTTATTGTTTAATTGTGATTTTACCCTAGGTTTTAGGATTTTCTATTATTTTGGACTTAATTGCAAAATTACATATTTTTGGATTATTTGGCCACTAATTTTCTGATATATTTTTGTAGACATGAAAGGATCCTGGACCTAGGGTATACTGGGTCAAACTTGAGTCGGATGTGAACCGGATCGAATTATCAAGCCTACGATTAATCCGGGCCGTCCGATTCAAGAGCGGCTAGATCTGAGCCATCCGGGACGATCTGAAGCAATCCGAGCTAGGGTTAGGGTTGATCAAGCTCCATGATCAAGATCTGAAGGTTTCATCACAATCAGAGCTCAATCAACCGTTGGATCAAGCTTGGAGGGCTCTAGGGCGTCCATTCACAGATAGAGTTGATCTGGACCATCCGTTGCACATCTGGAGGATCCGAGCTACCACAAGGCAGATCCTGACCCCAGATCATCATCATAAAAGTTTGGCTTCAATCAGAGCAAGATCAGCCGTTGGATCTCCTCCGATCGATCTGAGCCGTCCATTGATTCCTATTTAATCAAAAACACAGCCGCAGCTCAACTGGTCGCGTTTCCTCGCCGTTCTTCGTCTTTCTCGTTTGTTCATCAGTTCTTGAGTAATTTTCTTCATCCAAAGGGGCGCGACCCCTCGATTTATCCTTTAGATCATGTGCTAGGTCAGTGGGAGAGCTTCTCGGTGAAATTCCAGCCTCAAATTGCCCAAGAAACAGGGATGTTGAGAGGTTTCCGCAACTCTGCCATTTGATGCCTTTGGATCGGTTGTGCTCTATTACCTTCCATCTGAGCTATCCAGAGGGGTTCCCTGAGTAGCTTTGATCATCATCCACTCACCAATTCACGCAGACGCAGCTGCAATGAAGATTTCGAATGGAAAATTTCAGATTTGAGCAATCTGAGCTGGTTTTGAATCGCAGGGGTTGTTACCATCGACTTGCTGAGCTTGCGGGTTCGAGGCTCACTCTTGCTTGACGACCAAGAAGCGCTTGAGCTTAGGGAGAGTTGAGGAGTAGTTTAATTAGTTTAAATTCGATTTTTAGCTGTTAATTTTCATACTGCTGTAATTCGTTTCTGAATTGGTTTCAGTTTGGTTAAGTTTCGTTTTGTGAATTGTTAATGCTTTAATTAGTTTCAATTATACCAGTTTATTAGCTAGTTCGGTTGTTAGTTAACAATTGTAATTGAATTCCGTTTGGTTTTTGGTTTGAATCCTTGCGTGCCATTTCCATTTGTTGCGTATCAGCCCTGCCCTGCAAATTCAGCTTTGTTTCTGAGATTTTTCAGTTTGTTCCAAATCAGATTCTTGTTTAGTTCAATTCCTGCCATTGAAGACCAATTTCGTGTGTGAACTTAGTTGATCCAAGTGATTTCACATGTAGTTTCAATTCTGAAATTCGTTTGAGCAGCGTGAACTAATTCTGTGTATCAGATTCTCTGCAATTTCAGCTGCGTATCAACTTAATTCTGTGCAGCTTCAATGTTAAGTCTGTATGTTCAGTTTTTAGCTTCTTAAATTCGTGTCAAGCAACCCTTAGGTCTCTTATACCTTATCTGAACATTAGAACTTGCACTCGCATTCAGATTGTCCTGTGTGTTTCATTCCTGCAGTCAAAGTTTTCTGCATTTCTTCAACCTATTCTGCAACTAGAGTGTGCAGCAGTTTATCTACAGCTAAGATCAGTATCAGTTTCTGCACTTTGTGTCAAGTAAACATAGTTCATTTGGATCTAAACCGAATACTAGATTCAAGCTCTCAACTTGATCTTAGTTGCTTTGCTTGAGTTCTGCATCCAATCTGTCATTGCATTTTTGCACTCAAAATTGATTCTGCATTTTACATTCTTGTATAGTTTTTCTTGAGTTCATGCTTTTCTGAGTTAGTAACCAATGAAGCTTTAGCTCTGTTGAATCTTTTCTGAAGTTATATCTTTGCACTCGAGTTCAGCTTGTTGGTTGTTTTGTCTTCGGTTTGGCTGAAATCAAGTGTTCCTTTTTCCTTAGTATCAAAGTGTAGCCTGCATTTTGTATCAAGTAATAACTCAGCTTTTGATTTGTGCCAAGTTGAATTCAGATTCTAGTGTGTTATAGAGAGTGAAATCAGCTTGTTTTGCATCTAGCTCCATCACTAATTTGCTGATTATAATTCTGAAATTCTGTTCCATTTCCGATATGCTGCAATCATTTCTGAAATTCCCTTTTTAATTCATGCTAGCACTTCATTAGTAGTTTGTCTTCCAAGTTGGAGTAAGAGGTTTCAAATCAGAATGGTTAATCACAATTTTGGCACTTAGTATCATCTTGGCACATAGGTCTCTTTCATTCCTTGCGTATCAAGTTTTGGTGGCACACATCTTGTATCTCATATCATTTCATTTTCATATTCGAATTGAACCCAGAACCCGAACATTTTATTTGAAACCCGAAAACACAAACGACACCTGAATACAAGCGCGAATCAAACAACGTCAACTAGCCCCGAGAAAAATACGACCTGTGGCCCCTATATTACATTTTCAGAGTTTGATTGTAAAAAGGGTTTCCAGTTATTCATTTATAAATTTAAATTTGATGAGCCCATACATTTCGTGACAAATTAATCTAGTAGATTTGGGCCCGTCACTTACACTCGACTTCCTCCGTACCTAAGCTCCTGTACACTTAGAAGAGAGATTAAATACACCATGACTTAACTTAAATTCGTTGATCACATCAAAATCAACCAGAGGTACTTATATGATTCATGGAGAATAGTGAGAGGCCCCGCAGGGACTCGCATGGTGGCCCCTCCTGGAGATCTCGGGGCGGCAACCCGGCTCCCTGAAGGCAACGAGCCTCCGTGCGGGGGGAGTGCCTGGATAGTGGGAGCTCCAGGCGGAAATGCAGAAGGGCCAAAGTCACCCTCCTAAGAGCTGGAAGTCCCTGGCATCTTGTCTCCAACGCCGGGGGGGGGGGGGGGGGGGGGGGGGGGGGGGGGGTGTGACCTCCTTTAAGTACACCGGGGGGAAAGACTGCATAGAAGCCTCCAACGCCGCATTTAGCCTCTTACGAAGGCGGTCAAGCTGCATTCGATATTGGGTGGGCAGTGCTTACTTACCCTTCGTGACCTTGGCCGGGTCGGCCGAAGAAGAGCCGAAATCATGACCACTTGTATTTGGAGTGACAGTCGACGAAAGAGGTGGAGATAGAAGACTAGCGTTCTCACCGTCGAAAGATGGAACATCCTTCTCAGGAATAGATGTAAGTGTGTTGGGGCCACTGGGGCGCAACTTTTTCCATCTGGGGCCTAAGCCTTTTGGGACCGTCCTCTTCAGCCGGCTAGAGAATTGGAAGGTTGATGGGGCAGCGGGGGACGATGATTCCTCTGGGACCCCCTCCGGGGAGACAGCAGCCGGAGGTGGGTCATCCCTCGAAGGGGCGCCCACCTCCGGGTCAACCGACGAATCTGAAGTCCTCTAGTCAGCACACGGCGAGGACACAGTAGGAGCCTTTGCTCGCTCTTGCGTGGTATACTCATTGGATGATTCAGCAGTCCCTTCTGAGGACTCGGCTGAAGCAGAAGGCGCACCAGGAGCAGTAGGAGGAGGATCCAGAGCCTCCTTGTTGGCTTCATCCCACATGATAAGTTGTTGCATCGCCATCGAAAACATGATTTCCTCTGCGATAGCCAGACAAGAAAAGATCAGTTAGAACTAACAGGCATTGAGGAGAGAGACGAACTCACCGAGGTTGGGGCTAATCCGGGTCACTTTAGGAATGAGGCTCGCTCGGTATATGAGCTCCTCACTCTGCACCAGACCCGAGCCACTGAACTTCATGCCAGAGAGTATGTTCCTGGTGCGTTGGTAGGCTAGACTCTGGAGAAAATTCCCTAGTGAGGAAGGAGACGGTAGATCCCCCGTCCAGCAGAGAGGACTGAAGGGTCGCGCAGGCAGTCGAATGAAGAAAAACTTCTTCCACCCTTTGTACGAGGAGGGGAACCCACCTAAGAACTTATGGCTGGGACGTGCCGAAAAACTAAAAGCCCCTCCAAGCCAATCGGAATGAAGAAAGAATGGAAAAGACGACGGGTCAGGGGAATATCAAAGAACATGAAGATAATGTACGCCCCGCCCATCTGAACAAAAGCATTGGAAGCCATCTGGTAGAGGGGGATATTAAAATAGGAGGTCACATTCATTAAAAAAAGGAGGAATGGGGAAGCAGAGCCCCGACTCCACTTACCTGAGAAAGAAGGTAAAGAAGCCTACGGGGGGCTCGACCGGTGTCTGGTCTACTTCAGGGATCACCACTGCCATCTCGACCGGAATGTCGTAAGCCTCAATGGCCGCCTGCAAAGTCTTCAGCCTCATTCTCGAAGAGGCAGACTCATACCATTCCGTTCGATAACCTTCCATTACTCCTAAGGAAAAAGACGAGAAGGAGGTAGAAGACTTACGCGAAAGGAATTCCTATAGAGGAAGACGAGGGCGAGGTTCACCAAACAACGAAGCCGGAAAGCGGCCGCACGTCCTCGCCTCCCCTTCTTATACGGAAGAAGCCGCCCATATATGTGCAATAGGGGCAAGGCACGTGGATGGCAGAAATCCGCCACATCAGGGCAGCACCATGGAATAGTCGTTTGACGTGAGCCTGCTACGGCTGCGCACGTCAGTAAGAGAACACGAGGAGAGCGGTTCGAGCACGTGGCGACGAGGAATTCGTGAAGAGGCTTTATCGCCATTAAAGAGCGTCGCGCATCTTTATGAAGAATGGATGGGTATCATTGCGGTACCTCGAAAATCATAGAAGCCTTTTTGAGAAGACAAAACCAAAAAGGGATTGTCCGAGACCCGAGGCAAATTCTACAATTCTCGGATATACTATAATGGCCAGGGAAGCAGTAGTGGGTTCAGGGACCCACTGTGACATAGTTTCTTTATCACAATACTAGTCTAATCAGTCAGACATATCTTCTTCGATCAGACTTGAAGGGAGGGACTTATGATGGGGTCAAGTATCCCGTAGTTGACACGTGGGCTGAAGAAGCTATGTGGCAAGATGTATCGAGTCTGAACGACTCTCCTGCCGAGGCTCCGTAAACCCTCTCGGGAAGGAGATCTCCCGAGACTCCTGCAGGTAGACACGCTTTGGAGAGCAGGTCGCAAGACGCACTCCCGAGATCACCTCGGGAAGCCAGGTCCCCGAGACCACCTTGATAAGGCGAAATGCATGGGACCCCCCACCGCCGAGCCAGAAGACCCCGAGATCACCTAGGGGGAGCGGAGCTCAAGAAGTATTCGGTCTCAAGGAATGACCCCCTTTCTTCAAATGTACATATAACCATTACCAATTATCGTGGAGTCATCATTATCCATAATTGTCGCAACGGTCCGATCTTAATGACGGCGTAGATCGTTGCAAAGGTTATCCTATAACCAAAAATTGGGTGGAACGTAGCAAAGATCGTGGAGACTCGTGATACAGCTGCTGCAGGTATAAAAGGTACTCCAACTCCTCCGGTAAGGGGGTTAGACTCTTTCTTTAGTTCACGCATATCCTTTTTACTTTTCTTCTCATCTCCTGGATCAAGACACCGACTTGAGCATCGGAGTGGACTCCGCCGGATAACCTCTGGCGTATTCCCCTAACGTTCGTGTTAATCTCGTAGGGAATGATTTCTTCCTGACTCCTTTCTGTAGCGTCAGTGTCCGCGTGAGTTGAACCCTGGTGACTGATTGTCGATGTCGATTCCTTCCGAAACAACTAATATGGAGCGTTGGCGGTGCAACGACGTCGACGGTGACACTACGTTAACAGCGAGCGATGGCGACCATGATGGTGGTGGAGCAACGACGGAGGCATGCAGCCGAGCATTTACGGTTGGTGGGTGTGAGGAGAGGTGGGTTAGAGCTTTAGGATTGAACGGAATTAAAAGAGCAAAAAAGTCGAGCAAGTTTTAAAATTTCAACTACATCCATTTCTCTAATAAGTTTTATATTTTTTATCCATATAACACACACACAAAAGCAATCAACGAATAAGAAATAATTGATTGTCAATTATATCATAATGCACAAAATTCTCTCTTTTAATACTATCTTAAATTTTAATCACAATATTTTTATTTTGTACAAATTTGATCTTTGTTTTTCCAAAAAATAGTTTCAATTCAGTGTTCCTTAATCAAGTATATTTGTTAAAAAAAACATAATGGTTGTTTCTCCATTTTGATTTATTAAATAAAACAAAACAATCACAGTGAGTTTATTAAAATCTGATCCAGGTAACTACAAGAAATTAAAACGTATCTTTTTTAATATTATTTTACAAAGTTAATTAGTGAATTTTTCGATAATTTTTTAAAATATCTATTCCAATATGTATAAAATGTAAATACCCGGGATAATTTTGATATGGTCAACTGAGTAATGTTAAGTCATGATAATTTTGCTGCCTTGTGTCTATGTGTGTAAGAACTTAGGAACATAAATAGTCGAGCGGAAGATGCAGCAAACGAGAATGAGTATACGGGAAGAGAGCTGGCGGACTCAGTGCATTCAAGAGACGAAAAGCTATTGAAGAGTAAACCGGTGGAACAAGAAGGACAGCACGATGTCTGAGAGACGAGAAGGTGAGGAGGGAAGTCTGCTCGAGGAGAAGGTCGGAGTTGAGTTCAGGTGAGCTCAACTCCGGATAATCAGAGAATCGCCCAATGCGCCAAAATTTCTAGTCAACTAGGGGTTGACTAGGCTCGAGGTGTCCAAATACAGTCGGGACGCTGTAACCCATTCAGGGTGCCCCGACTTGAGACCTCTAGATCTGAGGCGCCTGGACCTGGGGCACCAAGAGTTGGTTCGAGTGCCTGAAGTGAGCTATCTTATTGCAGAAAGAGCTATTTTTAGCCATTGCAGAGTGCTCAGAGTACTTGACCGAACTCTAGGGGTCCCGAGAAACTCTAGGTCCCCAGATGTGGCATGTTAGCAACGGATAAGTTCTTTTAGAGACAATAACTACAGCCCCTTGAATTCAGAAAGAAAGATAGCACATTTAGTATTCATTTCTTTCTTCTTTCTAAATGTTCTGTGCTCTCAATGATTGTAAGAGGCTTCAATGTCTTCATCAAAGGAGATCTTTTAGTGGAGCGCTCATCGTCTTGGATGAGTAACGATTCAAGTTGCAAATCAAGTAAATAGTTATGCCTCTTTCTTTTATGTTTATTATTTTTTACAATTAATAGTGTATCCTTGCTAAAATAGAAAATAAAAAAATTAGAATTATTCATCCCCTTTTAACCGATCTAATATAATCCTCTATAAAATGAAGGTAACAAACGATCACCATCATTACTGATTTGGGCTCCTTGACCTAAAATAAAAGTGTGAATTATATTACCAAATTAAGATAAATAAATATTGAGAATAAAATTGAAAATATGCAATCTTTTAGAGGCCTAAACCATCCAAAATCAACAACAATCTTAAACTTTTTAAGAACTCCAAAACCATATTATTGAAATTGTTAAGAGAATTTTGTCTATTTTATTAACATAGCACAGTTATTTATTAGTGTAAACAAAAAATAATAATTATCAGTGTTAACTTCAAATATAGGCAAGTGTGATAATATTAATTTTGTTGACCGATAAAAAACTTTTATGGACGGATCAATCATCTCAGGATTTATTGGTTCGATAAATTAAATATCTAATAGCAACTAATAAATGAAATATTAATTTTTATGAGAAAGATAATTCAAGATATCATCCTAGCATCAACCGATTCGGTAGAGGGACTAGCACGGGCACATGATTTCATTAGGAGCACTATTGTGCAGAAGCTGCCCCCACGGGCTGGATTGGATGGTAAGGCACGTGACCGATTTCGTCGAGGTCACAGATTCGAGGGTCGCCAGTTGCACACGAGGATAAAATCCTAATTTTTACCTTATGACAATAAGCAGGCGGAAGACAGCCTACACGTGATAGGCAGGACTATATGGAGGATAGGAGATATACATTCCGTGACTTGGGGGAGGAGATGCAGGTACATGTATTTTTAAGATGCTGCCAATTAACCAATTCTGGGTAAAGATTTGACAGTAGTTGATAAAAAAATGGTGAACTAGGCAGTAGACAAATTGAATTTGGGGTGACCGGCCTGGCCCCACGGAAGTTTCCGGTCACCAAGGTAAATCGGGAAGTGCTCGCGGTGGGCAGTCTAGAAGCCCAGCGTCCCAGGGTTCGCGCCCCATTTGGAGGAAAAATTCCTACAAAATGCACCGTAGCTAGGGATCGAACCGCAGATGCCTGAATTAACAACTAGTTACCCTACCGCTGCACCATAGCCCCGGGGGCAGGACATATGACATAAGATGAACACATAGATGATGTGCATTTTTGAGTTATGTGTTACGTCTCCAGAGGTCTATATTTACTAGAAAATCGAGCAACATCTTTCTTGACCGACGAATAAATTAGGACATTTATACATAACTATCACTCATACGATAGCTCAGCCATTATAAATATAAAATAAACTCACAACCACACAGCTAATATCGTTAAGAAAAATAAATGAATAGTAGAGAGTACATATCTAAAATAAAACTCAAATCTAAATCTAAAGACCAACACTAAACTAAATATAAGTCTATTGAGAAAATTAAATATCAGTCTATGATATAGATACGGACTAACAATAGTACAAAAATAAAGTAACTGCGGAAATAAACTAACACTAAAACAAACTCCAAAACGATTCGACACTGTGAGACTAACAACTGGATCCTCTCCTGGCTCTAGGTAATGCATCTATTTGCTACCTCAAATAAGTGAGTTCGGCCGGACTTTGCGGGTATAAGACTAGATAAATGCATGACATAATAAACGATATAACAAGCAGAAAGAATCAACAATATACAGTCTTTAAGAAACAGAATAGTAATTAGGCATGTATGAAACAAAGTGATAACAGAATATCAAAACATACATGTATGTCAACCAAATACAGCAATCATAGCTCATATAAATATAGCAATCACAAGAAAATATAAAATATAATAAATGCATATGATGCAATGACATGTGTCACCCATAACGTCAGTCAAGCTGCCATCACATCACATCTGTGTGGCCGAGTGGGTAGGGATGTGACAACTGTACGCAATTCAACGAATACCACTAGTATATGTGGTTGAGTGAACAGGATGCTGAGGAGTCAACTACTGTAAAGACCCCAGGAAAAAGGGGGAGCCACCAATAGCTCTATATCCCTCAAAAATAACGGTCAGGGTGTCAACTGTTTGCCTACAACTCCAACATCTACTGCACATGAGTGGTCGAGTGTGGCATAACATGATAATTGCTCTCACTCTAACAACTACCACGATGAGTGGTTGAGTGGGCAGAACAACTAAATGACTGACAACGACTTAACCATATGGAAGCCAATACTCGTCAGTATGCAACTATGCAGATATGATACATGATACTAAATATACAACCAACCAAATAACAATGATTCAATGATGCGATCAATAAATACCTAAATCATCAAACATGCAACTAAACTACTAGGTAGGGTATCTCTAATGCCAACCAATCCTAGTTATGTTTAATGATCATTTCTAAGTACTCGCGTACAAACGATACTTTACAGAATAGAAAATTAACGGTGAGACTGTATGGATATAAAATACGATTAGCTCGAAGATCAAGCAATGAAGGAATTAACGGGTGATGTCAACAGAAAGACAAAGAACAAGATTAAGCAGTCCTACTTAGAACAAATAGTCATGAATTTAAGATCAACAATCTACAGAATACAAAGGAGAAGTATCCGTCATTATTGTAAAACGTGTCACAAGAACCCCCCCCCCCCTCACAATGTACCAAATGATTCTGAATCAAGGACCTGTGTCAATATGAAAGTTTAGCTATTTATAAAAATTATTAATAATAACTTGACTACATATAAGCAATTAACTGTGTATTTATATATATGTAACAACTATAGTTCCTTCCTAACATAACTGTCCCAGATAGCTCATGAGATTAATTCCCAAACTAACCTAAGGAAATTAATATCGCCACAATCTCTTTTTAAAGGAATAGAAAAGTTTAGTGCTTAGTGTTTATTTAGAACCAAAGCAACTTGATCTAGTTTCAAATTCATAGAACCTAATGAATACAACAACTCAAGCATGAAGAAATTATAATTTATCAACCGGTTCCTAAACTTATCAATTCACAACAATCTTTATTTAAAAAATTGGTATTGTTGGATCGAGAGAAACGATAGAGGGGGGGGGGGTGAATATCGTTAAAAGCTTTTCGGATTAAAACTAGAGCAAGTACGCAGCGGAATAAAGACAATCGCAAACACAGGTAGTTTTACTTGGTTCGGAGCCTAGGTCGACTCCTACTCCAAGGCCCACGGTCGTTGACCGTTTTCTGCGGGCAATTCTATATGTGCGCAAAAATAGTTTACAAGAGTTGTACAATTGTAGTATAGTAAACTGAAAGAAAACAACTCTTCGTTACCGACGTCCGGTGTAGATTATACTTCGGAGCAGATGGACGTCGTAGGCGCTTGAGTCGTGAGTGGAAGGTTCCCGGAGCAGAGCGCTTTGAGTCGAAGAGCAAGTTGGCGTTGGAAGAAGTGTTGTTCGAATCCTTGGGGTCGAGGGCCTATTTATAGCCCCTGGGGGCGCCCGGAACGTCAGGGGCGCCCCCCCGACGTGTCGGCCGATCCGACTTCCACTCGGTCAGCTTCTGATCCCTTCAAACTTGGGATCAGATCTTGACGGGGGCGCCCGGGTTGACCGGGTCAAGTCTTATCCCTTGGCTTCGCTGGCTTCTGCTTCGTAGGCTTGTACTGGGGGCGCCCAGGACGCTGGGGGTGCCCGGGAGCATGGGGGGCGCCCGAGAGCACGGGGGCGCCCCACCCATGAGCTGTCGAAGCCTGCCTTTGCTTCATGTGTTTTGTGTTCACCTTGGGGGTGCCCGGGACACTCCGGGCGCCCTGGTCAGCTGCTGCCTCACTCCTTTGAGGCTCTCTGAGCTGCAGACACTCGTTCCTTCGGTCCTGCATCTAGGGTTAGTCCAAAACAACATAAAGCAGTAAGATGTTAGTTTATACAGCCTTAGCTGTCTTGGTTCTGACTTTGGGCCTCCAAAATGGAGCCCTAGGTCGAACCGACGCCTACTGTTCCCTCGACGGGGAACGCGTCCTCACCTATTCCTCTCGGGAGAATGTACCTGATGCCAACCGGCTCCTCCGGTTGGACTTTTGCCCAGCTGTCCTTCGCCTGGTGCCTAGCAGTCCTTCGGCAGGGCTTCAGTACCAAGCTGTCCTTCGCCTGGTGCCTGGCAGTCCTTCGCCAGGGCTTCAGTACCAAGCTGTCCTTCGCCAGGTGCCTAGCAGTCCTTCGCTAGGGCTTTGTATCCTAGCAGTCCTTCGCCAGGTGCCTAGCAGCCCTTCGCTAGGACTTTGTTTCCTAGTAGTCCTTCGCCAGGTGCCTAGCAGCCCTTCGCTAGGACTTTGTTTCCTGGCAGTCCTTCTCCAGGTGCCTAGCAGCCCTTCGCTAGGACTTTTTTCTGCACACTCAAGTAACTTTGTTAGATCACCAATAATACTTAACTTTGAATCCTTTGCCAATATCAAAATAAGGTTCGATATGGTGCTTTCTGCACCAACAATCTCCCCCTTTTTGATTTATGGCAACACAATTCAAAGTTAAGTAAAAATTACAACAGTTTAAGCAAGAAGGTTAAGACCAATAAAACATAGCAATTCTGAACAGTCTAAAACCAATGTAATTTGAACAGAAAATTTTTTTCTCATACTCCTCCTGAATCATTGTGTTATAAAATACTTAACTTAACACTTAACTTTGACCTTTCCTCCCCCTTTGACATATATCAAAAACAAACATGGGTGAACAAGGTAAAGTAAAAAAGTTTTTGCAAACCTAAATTTTGTTACAAAACTTTTACTTGGCTTTGCAAAAAGAATTTTACTTAGGCAAAATTTTGAAGCCAAATTTCCCTAACAAATGGTTCAACTTTGAGAATTAAGAAAATTTGTTTTAAACAACTTTGCTTCGAAATACTTTGTGTATTTTGAAAAACAAAATCTTTAAAAAATTTCTAGATAAGTTTTTCACTAAAACAAACATTTCCCCAGTGGAGTCGCCAAATTTTACTTAGAAAAAAACATGTACTTAAAAACATTTGAAACATTTAGACATACTTAAAAATTTTGAAGCACTAGAAATACTTGAAAGCATTTGAAGTAGTTTGAAATTTTAACAGCACTTGGCACTTAAAAACAATTTGAAGTACTTAGAAATTTTTAAAGTACTTTAAAAAAAATTCTTAGACCAATTTTAAAGCACTTAGTAATACTTAGCTTTTTGTAAAAACGAGAAAAAAATTTCTCTCTCTTTGTGTGTATCAGAGTTTATGAGCTTTGAAAATAAAAATACTTGTTATAATTCTGAAAGTATAGCAAGTGGCTTAAATTGTACCAATGAAAACTCCACTTTGAAAAGTATTGTGAATTTAAAAATATTTTGTATTTGTAGGCAAGTTTTTAGAAAATTCACGTACTTAGAATACTATTGCCTTAGAAACGTATTAGTACTTTTTGAAAACAGTACTTTTGAAAGATATTATGCAATTTTTGAAAAATATGAGTACTTTTTAAAAAATATGCATTTTTGAAAAATATGCAAGTACTTTTTTAAAAAAAAATTGAGCCTTTTTGGAAAGTCTAGGTATTGTTTTTGAAAACTATTAGACTTTGAAAAATATAAATAATTTCTGAAAAGTATTATGCATTTTGAAAACATAATATTTTACTTGACTAGGTTTCTTTTCCAGTCTGACACAATCCTAGGAAACCTTGTTGACTACAAGGATATTTTCCTAAGTGTCCTAGAAATTTCTCCAACCCAAGTAAATATTATTTCAAAAATAATTTCATAAGCCATAAGAATTTTGAAAAATAAAATAACGATATTTTGAAAGAAAAATTATTTAAGTTCTCAAAAAGATTTTAAACGTGCAGTGCATGAAAACATCTAATTTTGAAACTGTTCAATAATTCTTTTAATTTGATCTCCCTCTAAACTTGACCCAGTCCTTGGAAGCTTGTTGACTACAAGCAATCTTTCTCTGAGTTTTAAGGTTTGATTTAAATTATAAGAATTATCTAACAAATAATTGCCAAAAAGAATATTTCAGAAATTCTTCTTTTGACTCAAACTCCCCCTAAATTTGACACATCCTAGGAGTCCTTGTAGATCATGAAGTGGATCTTCCTCTGTGTCTTTAGGGTTTATTAAAATCAAAAGAATAATTTTGAATAACCTTCTGAGTATGATAACTTCGAGGAGATAAATTTTTGAAAACACAACTTGGAATGATAGCACAGTTTTCAAAAATCGTGATGATAATTTTTCAAAGAGATAGTAATATACGAGGGTTTTTGAATCAACTTTTGAAAATCTTATTTTGAGATGATAATAAGTTTTAGAGCATAAGGTTTTTGAAAAATCTGAATTTTTGAAAAAGATTAAGAAGAACTCCCCCTGAATCTGACACAGTCTGACTTTTATCTAAGTCCCTTAAGGGATATCAGTGTTGACCAGGTTTGACTATGTGGACTAGGGTTGACTATTTTGACCAAGTTAATGACTAAATCAGAACAAGCCCTAGACTCTATTTATTGTGATATTTGACATGAAATTAAAAAAAAATGTTAGGAATGAAAAAGTAGGGTACAGTACAATAAATTAAAAATTAGAGGTAAGTTTGAATAACTTTTGCGAACTTTTTATTTAAAAGGATAGTGAATCATGCTCTTAGGTCCTAGATGTCTGATAAGTACCATTTTGTTGATTATTTTAATTGCTAAAATCCATGTTTGACCCATGTTTTACTTGCTTAATTGTGATTTTTCCCTAGGTTTTAGGACTTCCTCTTATTTTGGACTTAATTGCAAAATTACACATTTTTGGATTATTTGGACACTAAATTTTTGATCTATTTTTGTAGGCATGAAAGGATCCTGGACCTAGGGCATACTGGGTCAAACTTGAGTCGGAAGTGGACCCAGATCGAGTTATCAAGTTTCGGATTAATCTGGGCCGTCCGATTCAAAAGCGGCTAGATTTGAGCCATCCGGGACTATCTGAAGCAATCCGAGCTAGGGTTACGGTTGATCAAGCACTCTGATCAAGATCTGAAGGTTTCATCCCAATCAGAGCTAAATCAACCGTTGGATCAAGCTCGGAGGGCTCTAGATCGTCCATTCAAAGATTAGGGTGATCTGGACCATCCGTTGCAAATCTGGAGGATCCGAGCTACCACAAGGCAGATCCTGACCCCTGATCATCATCATCAATGTTTGGGTCAGATCGGAGCAAGATCAGCCGTTGGATTCATCCAAATCAATCAGGGTCGTCCATTCCTATGTATTTAATCAAAACTCGCCACAGTCTTCTCCTTGTCGCGTCTTCGCCGTACAATGTTTTCTTCTTCGCGTTTTCAGCTTAGTTCTTCCTTTGTTCTTCAATTTTTCTTCAATCCGAGGCGCGACCACCTCAATTCTTCGTTTGGAACAAGATCTGGATCGTTGGAGGATAGTTTTGTTGGATGATTTCAGCTCAATTTACGCTGGAACAGGGCTTTTTGAGGGTTTCGGCATCTCTGCTACCAATCGCTTGATTCTCGTCCACAAGCCATTTCCGACCATTTGAGATGCTTGTAGGGGTTCTCAGGTGAGCTCAGATGAGTCTCAAATCATCATCGCAGCCCATCCATCGAGATAGAAGAGATTGGACTGGAAAATTCCAGCCGCGTGTAGTTTGAGCAGAATCGACCGACTGAGCCATTTTCCAGTGAATTGCTGAGCTTAGGGGTTTGAGGCCAGCCCTTGCCTGACGAACAAGGAGACCTTGAGCTAATGGAGTGATTGAGGTTTAGATTTCTTAGTCAATTTTCTTTGTTTTAGCTGTAATTTCATTACTGCCGCAAGTTCCATTTCTGAATTTTTATTTTAGTTGCTGTAATTCAAGTTCCTGAATTGTTTTGCGCTAATTAGTGTTTCCATGCTGCAAGTAGTTAATTACATTGTTTGTTAGTGAGTTCTCAAGGTTAATTTCAGTTTGGTTGATATTTTAATCATTGTGTATCAGTTTATTGTCCTGTTTTTTTCTTTTTTGCGTATCAGTTTTCTGCTGCACAACAGTTTTATTTCAGCAAGTGTAGTCATAGAATCTGCAATTTTGTGTTAAGTGAACATCAGTACTTTTTAATCTTTACCGAACATTGGTTTGTGATCTTGTTCTCAGCTATTTTGTGATGTTTCTGAATTCAGTGCATCCGGTTTTCAGTTTTCAGGCCCTACACATGATATGTTTCTGAAGCATCAGTCTATTTCCTGTGTATCAAGATAATAGAACCTGCCTTTGTATCAAGAAAAGAATCTACATTGATTGGAATCCAGTAAACTTACCTTTCAGTGAACTATTGCACTCGATTTCAGCTTCCATTTGCATTCAGCTGATTCTGAATTCATCCATTCATTTCTGCCTCTGTTATTTCTGAACATTACACTAGCTGAAATTCTGTGCACTTAACTCAAACTCGATTTCTGAAGTTTTTCATCCATCCTTGCATTCAGCTTGTTCCTGAATTGATCAGGTCATCTTTGTACCGCAATTTCAGCTTTCCAAAAAGTAGTGACTTGACATTCAGTACTTGTGAATTGTGGTATCGATTTTGTGTGTATCAAGTAGAAATTCTGAATGCTATGTCAAGTTCAGTTTAGGCATGGATTTGTATCAAGTGGAGTGTAATTTATAGTGTATTCTTGAGCTAGAAATCAGTATCTTTTGCAGTTATATCATTTATGAACTGTAAATCTACTTTTCAGCAGTGTTAAGCTTGCATCTTAGCTCTTGGTGTCAAGTGAAGTTTTGCACTGATTTAGTACCAATTTGTTTATGGATTATTTTGCGTTTAAGTTGACTTTAAGTGGTAATTGCTGAAGATAATTTCTACCGAAATTTGGTTTGATTTCATATAAGATTTGTTTTCCAAATTAGGCTAAGTGCATTTAAGCTCCCATTTGTTTGAGTTCATTGGTTGAATGACTTGAGTTAAGTTCCATAGCTAAGTTTCTTTCCATTTTATCTGCTATTTCATTTCTGATTCCAACCAAACCCAAATCAGATTTATTCGAAAACCAAATTCACAAACGACACCTAAATACAAGCGCGAATCAAACAAACCTTCAACTAGTCCCGAGGAAAAATACGACCTGTGGCCCCTTTACTACGTTTTCATATTTTGATTGCAAAAAGGGTTTCCAGCACATTTTATACAAATTCTAAATCTGATGAACCCACACATTCGTGACAGTCTATTTCGGGTCCGTCAAATTTTTGGCGCCGTTGCCGGGGAAGTAACTAGTTGATTTGTTTGATTTTTGCTTGTGTACTTATGGGCATATCATTTGATGCTATTTTCTGTTGTTTTATCTTTTGTATACGGTTGCTGCCATTTTTCTTGTTTGTTGTGTGACAGGGCTGTAAAATCCAAATGTTTTCACCAGAGGACTATACAGAGCTCAAAGATGCACTGGTGGGGTTAAAAAATGTGTTTAAGGTGTTGGAATACCAACAAAGACATAAAGCTCATTCATCTACTTACCAGCGGTCGATTCAGCCTACATTTCAGCCACCTCAGCCACAATTTCATCCTTTCCAGCAATTTCAGCAACCAAATCAAGATTTTCAACAGCCCTACTTGAATTTTCAGCAACCACCCTTCCATCCAGTTCAACCAAACCAAGGATTTCAGCATGTTAACCAAAATTTCCAGCAGCCTTTTGTAAGTTTTCAGCAAGGAAATAATCAATTCCAGCCATATCAACAAGGGCAGCAAGGTTGTCAATCATTTCAAACATTTCAACCCATACAAAATTTTCAACAACATTTTCAACATTCACAGCCATACGATCCAAATTTTCAGTTTCAAAACCAGAAGTTTCAGCCCACTCAAATTCAGTTTTCACCACCACAATTTCAATCTCAGATCCAAGATTTCCAGGGCTACAATTCTCAGCAATTTCCACCATCATTCCAGCCAAATTTTCAGCAGTTTAATCAGCCTATTCAACCATGTGATCAGCCTAAACAGCTTCCATTTCAGCATGCACAGCCTATTCTTGGTCTTCAGCAGCCTTATGTTACTTTTCAAGACCAACAAGAGCTTGAGGCTCAACAACAAAGGTTTGGGGAAATTGTGCAACAAAGAATTCAAAACCTCAGAAGGCAAATGGAACAATTGGCTAGTGATTTGAATCAGATAAAAGCCCAAAGATTAGAACAATTATCTTCTCAAGTTGCTTGTAATTCTGAGGGCCCCGGAGTTGGTTTTATATCAGTTCAAGGTGACCCTAGTGCATGGCCAAGTCCTTCTTCAAGTAATCTTGCAAATTTGCTAGAAGAAGAAGAAGAAGAAATCATTAAAATCAGGGCACCAACAGTATGCATTCCTCCGGAGATTCCTATTCAAAATTCACTTCCAAATTTTTCAGCTCAAGAAGAAGATTCTGAAGCTCCACAGGACCATTCTCATATTTTATTTTGTGATGATAGTATTATTGATGGTCCTAATTTTTCTAATGTTGTTGTTGCAGATATTACAGAAGGAGCATGCATAGAAGATGATTCCATAGGTGTAGGGGATTGCACTAAGCCCCAGGGACCACCACAAGATTCAGAGGATGAACCAGAAAGTGTAGGGACTTGCATGGTGGAAGCAAGAATCCAAGGATCACCTATTCCAGTTGAGTGTCCACCAGAGCTTGAGGCTGAAGAGGAGCATGTACTTGACCAGGAGGAGGCCATGGATACATCTACTCTTGTAGAACCTCCAGGTATTTTCCAGCACGCTCAGGTAAGTATTTCTCCTCTTTGTTCAGAAAAATTCAGCGAGGTACCTAGTGCTGACTTTATTGGTTCTGATGAATTTATTGATATACCTTGTATAGAAACTGCTTGTGCAAGTCCAATAGAGGTACCAAAAATTGATTTCATTGGTCATAATGCATTAATTGATACATCTCTTCTTGATATGGATTGCGAAATAATTTTAGAGGCACCAATAATTGATGTTGTTTGTTATGATGAATTACTTGATACATCTTTTGTGGATATGGAATGTGAAAATTTTTTAGAAGTGCCTAGTATTGTTGATTATTGTGATGAGTCTCTTGATATATCTTATGCTGAAAATAATTGTGAAAAATTCATTGAGGCACCTAAAGTTGATTTCATTGGTTGTGATACATTGCTTGATACATCCTTGGTAGAAAATAATTGTGAAATTTCTATTGAAGTGCCAAGAATTGATTTTATTATTTGTGATAAGTTTCTTGGTATACCTTTGGAGGGTATTACTTATGAAAAATTCATTAAGATACCAGAATTTGATTTTATTGGATATGATGCAGTTTTGGATACATTTCATGCAGAGACTGATATTATTTTATTTCCTTTGTACCCTGCACGCTTGAGAGAGGTATTACATTGTTTTGCAGGGTCCAGAAGACTTCAGGAGTGGGTGCTCCAACTGAACAGACTTCAACCTCCTGGAAGGACTTCTAAAAGGCAGAAAGAAGGAGGAGATGATTTTACTTTAATTCGAAGCACTCCATTCCTTCAATGGATTTTGAACCTAAATCGCCTTCGGCCACCGGAGCATATTTTTGTAAAGTTCAAGTGTGGGGGAGTCCTAATCCTCTCAGCCACTCATGCTCCTCCACTACCACGATGGAGGCTACTTCTGGATAGACTCCGTCCACCAGAAATAAAGGGGAGATTTTTCTTTCTTGTATTTTATTTTATTGCATTTTTCATTTCATGCTTTCTAGAAGTAGAATTTTCTTGCTAATAAATGCATGAGTAGAGTAAAATGACTAGGAGTCATTGTAAATACCTTGTTATTTCTTTTCGCACTTTTTCTTGCATGACTAGGAATAAATGTATCCCTCTAGGTTATCTTTATGTCATTCTAGAATCTCTTGAAAATAAATTAAATCTGGTTGTTAAAACTTAGGGTTTGAGCTAATGGATGAAATCTTGGATGCTTGAGTACTACTTTGCTTTAGATTCTTAATTGAGGACTTGAGATGAATCATTTTGACCTAGTGAGAATTAACCTTATATTTGTGATACACATATGTTATTGTACTTTAGAACTTGCTTAGGTTCTTTCGAAATCATATTTCAATGATTGGATCACATCTATAGAGACTAATCACTTTGTTTACCTTTCCATATCAATTTTGGCAAAAATCATGTCTATTCTATTTGTCTTTCTTTATTCCTACTCTAACCCCATTTTTTCTATGGATTTGTTTGCTTGGGATGTTTTCTTAATGCTATTTTGCCCGAGACGGACAAAGATTTAAGTGTGGGGGAGTGACTAGAGTTTGGAATTATTTTGGAGCAAGGATGAAATTTCATGTCGAAAAAAAAATTGGCCATTTGAGTTGAGCTTGGCCTCAAGGAAGTAAGTATTTAGTTGTGAATTGGAGGTGAAATTGTTCTCTCATAAGGGTGGAAATCAATTGAAGCATCTAGAGTCATTATCATCAATTGAAGATCCAAGAAGCTGTGCCAAGACAAAAATCTGAAATGGAAACAATTTGCACTCAAAAAGCAGTGAGAAAAACTGTTTGTGCCAAAGCTAGGAAAAATTTTTTCTGTGAAGCATGATTGGATCAGAATTACTCACAGTTGCATCTGTACCTTGCTCGGAAAACTCAGAACCATATGCTAGAAGCTCAATTGCAGCTGTATAAATCAGGAAGTCTGAGTTGAGTTTGAGTGAAGACTGATCAAAAGCTGAGAAAGAATCTGAAATTGCATAAATCTGAACTGCATTGCAGCAGTACTGAAAAATCAAAGCTTGTAATCTGTCGAGATTGACTTGTAGCTGCTGAAACAATACAAATTGCATTGCAAGGGCAGCTGTTCTGCAACCAAAATCAGAAGCCAGCAGCTGACTTGAAGGACAAATCTCTGCATTCGAGCTGAAGAAGAAAAAAATCTGCAAAGGAAAAAATGGCACACAATAGCACAATTCATTGCAAACGAATTTTTTTTTTTTTTTGCTATGGAGCTTGACTCGACCACTTTGCTAAGGAAGAATTGCAGCTGACTAATCTGATTCAATGCAGAAATCAGTGCCAAAACAGAGAATTTTTGTGCAGCTGTGAAGATCAGAAATTGGTGGATTGTAACTAAACTGAATTGCAGCTGTACTAATTTTAATGATGCAAGGGGCGGTTGACAAGGATTAAAAGCAAAACCAATTGGAAATTACCAGGAATTGAAGGCTAAAAGGTTGAGAATGAGAGCTAAATTGCAGCTGAACAAATCTGAGTTCAAGGAGAATCTGTGCAGAAATTTTCATACAAGCAGTTTAGTCACAAGTTTGGTATCAATCTCAAACTGAATTTGGGTTTGGAAATTAGTAATGCAGTGCTGAATTGACACAGCTGATCAGAACAAGAAAGAGTTCCAGATCAGAAACAGAATTCAAAAGGGCTGACCAAAGGCTGAAAGAAGCTAAAAAACTGCACTACATTGCATTATGACCTTGTAATCTGCCGAGTGTTGAATTTGGAGCTACTGAAATTAAACAAACTGATCTGAATTGAAAGCAATGCAAGAATTGCTGACCAGAGATCAAAATTTTTGAAAAGGGCAACAGAGTTATGCTTGGGCAGTGGCCGGAAATTGACTTGCTACTCAACCATTTTTGAGTGGGACATTTAATTCTTCCACTATCAATTGATGCAAGTACCAATTGATGTTAATTGTTTTGAGAAATTAGATTCTTGATTCTGAAATGAACTGAAGTGGAGCTGGAATCTGAAAAGAAAAAAAAGAGAAAGAAGAAGTGAAAGTAGTGTGACAACTTTAAGGTGAAGTGTATCAAGAAGAGTTGCAAGGGTTGTTTAGTGGAAGTTGTATGTTGAGTATCTATGTTACTTGATTCCTCAAGTTCTCTGATGATTTAAATCTGATCTGCAGTGCTCCAATAGAAGATTAAGAAAAAAAAAGAGAAAGAAAAACAGTTTGAAAAAAAAATGAGAAGAGAGAAACAAAAACAAGGGTGGCACGCAAATGGAATTTTGGCACCATGAAATCAAGTGAAGTTTTTCTTATCCAAATTAAAGCCTTGCATCACTATCAATTTCAGCATCTGACCATGAAGAAAAAAAAAGAGATGAGACAAATTGGCACGTAAATGGCAAATTGGCACATTGAGATCAAAAGGGTTTTCTTCATCCAATTCAAAGGAATTATTCAAGTTTGACTTCGCCACACTTTTTGATATCACTAGAGGACTGTAAAGAGAAGCAAAGCACATTGGAAACATTTTTGAGCAACCAAGTCTCCCACTTTATCATTTTTCCATTTCCTTGATTTTTATTCCACTCCTTACCATTTTCTATGTTTTTCACTTGTTTTTGTAGATGTTGATCCTAATCATGAATAATGGTGGAGAGTAGACAATAAGCAAGCCTATGGTAGTGCAAGAAGCATGTGTGTATGAGTGAGCTCCACTTCCATCATCTACTTAGAACTTAAGGAGAGAGCCACTAAAATTTTCCTTGAAAGGCTAGTGATTTAAATTCATCTCAATGAATCATGATGGATGAAAAAGGCTAAGTTGTTGATTTAAGGACAAGATACTAATCCATAAGAGCTTAGATTTATGAGAATTGACAACCTTAGGTAATTTCTTTTCATTTGTTTCTAATTATGCTTAAGAAAATCTAGGGGATACATACTTAGTAGTTTCGCGAGACACTCAAGCTTAAGTGTGGGGGAGTTGATAAGTACCATTTTGTTGATTATTTTAATTGCTAAAATCCATGTTTGACCCATGTTTTACTTGCTTAATTGTGATTTTTCCCTAGGTTTTAGGACTTCCTCTTATTTTGGACTTAATTGCAAAATTATACATTTTTGGATTATTTGGCCACTAAATTTTTGATCTATTTTTGTAGGCATGAAAGGATCCTGGACCTAGGGCATACTGGGTCAAACTTGAGTCGGAAGTGGACCCAGATCGAGTTATCAAGTTTCGGATTAATCTGGGTCGTCCGATTCAAAAGCTGTATTGGTTTTGACTTTGGGCCTCCAAAATGGAGCCCTAGGTCGAACCGACGCCTACTGTTCCCTCGACGGGGAACGCGTCCTCACCTACTCCTATCGGGAGAATGTACCTGATGCCAACCGGCTCCTCCGGTTGGCCTTTTGCCCAGCTGTCCTTCGCCTGGTGCCTAGCAGTCCTTCGGCAGGGCTTCAGTACCAAGCTGTCCTTCGCCTGGTGCCTAGCAGTCCTTCGCCAGGGCTTTAGTACCAAGCTGTCCTTCACCTAGTGCCTAGCAGTCCTTCGCTAGGTCTTTGTATCCTGGCATTCCTTCGCCAGGTGCCTAGCAGTCCTTCGCTAGGGTTTTGTATCCTGGCAGTCCTTCGCCAGGTGCCTTGCAACCCTTCGCTAGGACTTTGTTTCCTGGCAGTCCTTCGCCAGGTGCCTAGCAGCCCTTCGTTAGGACTTTTTTCTGCACACTCAAGTAACTTTGTTAGATCACCAATAATACTTAACTTTGAATCCTTTGCCAATATCAAAACAAGGTTCGATATGGTGCTTTCTGCACCAACAGGTATCTCACTGTTTTATAGCATCTTAACCAACTAAACACAAATTAAATACCATTCTTTCACCAATTATACAACACTGTAGATCTTTTTAATAAACAACCAAAATAAAACTACAAGGCACCATAAGATCCAACCCCAAAACAAGGATTAAAGCATCGGATTAACTCTAATCCCTCAAAATAACATAACACAACAAATTCTCCTCACGACCAACACCTTACATCCACTAACCAAAAGCCAAAATAGGTTAACCAAGCTTAAAAAGGAATCCTCCAACTCCGGCAGCCCACGGCAGGGAATATATCACCATATGGAAGACTTTGCCTTCAACATAAATATTCGCCCATCATAATACTAATGATCCCTTCATACCTTTTATGGCCGGTGGCGGCTCAATCGCGTGAAGAAGCCAATCGCTCGAGGAAAAGAAGAGTCGCGACTAGGGTTGGAAGTGTGGAGGTTGGCGCTCCGATGTCACGTGGAGAAGACGAAGAGGAATCATGTTGAAGGAGGGTCGCGAGATGGTGATGCCGCTGGGCGAAATCGCATGGTGGAAGAGGAGGAGGAGGAGGAGATTAGGGTTTTTCGTTGGGGTTCGACATTGGTGGAGACGAGAAGCCAAAACCGAATCGCGAGAGGGGTAGGTTTTTCGGAGGAAAAGGAGAAAAAGAAAGGAAAAGGAGATTTATAACTTTTGGCCTTTTTGCAAAAAGGTCATCCAAACTTAGCTAATCCAAATAAAACCCTTAATTTTGGCTTTTAACCTTTTTAGCCCTCTATCTTTCGGTATTTAACATTCTCCCCCACCGACAAAAATTTGATCCCCAAATTTTTCTAGTAGCACAACAGATACTAACACTTCATATACATTATAAATATTAAACGAGAACCAACTATACACATCTCCAGTAAATAAATTAGTATAGCGATCTTTGATCATATCCTCGAGCTCTCAAGTAGCTTTCTCATCAGAGTGGTGCTGCCAACCAACATTGGCCAATCGAATTATCTTGTTCCTCAACCAATGCTCCTTGTGCTCTAATATCCGCATGGTTATTTCCTCGTTAGTTGTATCTGGCTGAAGTGTGATTGGCACCTCCGACAAGACATGTGAAGGATCAGATACATATTTTCTCAGCATGGAAACATGGAACACATCGTGCACTTCAGCAAGAGACGGTGGTAGTGCCAGACGATAAGCTACTACTCCAACCAGCTCCAAAATCTGAAACAGTCCCATGTAGCGTGGAGCTAGCTTACCTCACAAACCAAACCTCTTCACCCATTTTGTGCGTGATACTAGCAAGAATACGTGATCGCTCATGAAGAACTCCAAGGGTCTGTGTCTCCGATCTGCATAACTCTTTTGGCGATCTTGAGTCTCTGACATCCTACGTCTGATAATATAGATTAGCTCTGCATCACGCAGAATACTCTGAGGTTCTAGCAACTGAGATTCCCCAACTTCCTCCCAGAAGGTGGGCGTCCTGCAAGCCCTACCATACAACGCCTCAAATGGTGTCATCTGGATAGTCGAATGATAGCTATTATTGTAGGCAAACTCAACTAAGTGCAGGTGATCTTCCCAGTTGCCTCCAAAACCCATAACACAGGATCTCAGTAAATCCTCTAGAGTTTGAATGGTATGCTCTGACTGTCCGTCCGTCCGTGGATGAAAGGCTGTAATGAACTGGGGCTCTGCACCCATGGCCTGCTGCAAGCTTTACCAAAATCATGAAGTAAAACGTGGGTCTCTGTCTGATATGATGCTAAGAGGGATACTGTGTAATCTGATAATCTCGCAACAGTAAAGCTCTGCCAGCTTGTCCAGTAAATCCGTCCTCCGAATCCCCAAGAAATGAGCAGATTTGGTTAATCGATTAATGATCACCCAAATCGTGTCGTGTCCTCCCGAGTCCTCGATAATCTCATACAAATCCATGGTGATATGCTCCCATTTCCACTAGGAATAGGAATCTTCTGGAGCAATCAAGCAAGTCTCTGATGCTCGACCTTCACCTGCAAGCACACTAGACATCTAGCTACAAAGTTCACGATGTCTTTCTTCATACTGTTCCACCAGTAGGAACGCCTCAAATCTCAGTACATACGGGTTTCGCCAGGATGTATCATAAACTGAGATCGATGAGCCTCTTAAAGCAACTCTTCCAAGTCCGAATGTGACTTAGGTACGCATAATCTCCCTCGGAAATATAGAATATCCTTGTCATCTCGTGTAAAGCCAGTCTGCTGCTCTGAGGCTATCCGGCTGCCTAAGAACTGCAGATGCTGATCAATGGCTTGAGCTTCTCTAATCCTTGTCTGGATCGAAGACTGAGCAACCATAGTCACCAATAGCCCTTTCTCTGTCTGACCCTGCTCCTCCAGTTCTAACTTTGAGAAGCTCTGAACTAAGTCTGTGACCATAACCCGATGGTAAGCAAGAACACTCCGAGATTTTCTGCTCAGTGCATTTGCAACGACACTAGCTTTCCCTGGATGATAGCTAATAGTGTAGTCATAGTCCTTCGGAAATTCCATCCATCTCCTCTGACAAAGATTTAGCTCTTTTTGAGTAAATAGATACTTGAGACTCTTGTGATCCGTGAAAATCTCAAACGTGACGTCGTACAAATGGTGTCTCCATATCTTTATGGCAAAGATATGGCTGCAAGCTCTAAGTCATGGACTGGATAGTTCTTCTCATGCTCCTTCAACTGATGAGAAGCATATGAGACTACCCGTCCATGCTGTATCAACACTGCGCCAAACCCTGATGTGATGTGTCAGTATACAGTACAAAATCATCCTCTCCTGCAGATAGCACCAACACAGGCGCATACACCAATCTCGCTTTAGCTCCTGAAAACTGGTCTCACAAGCCTCTGTCCAAACAAATTTCATGCTCTTTCTGGTCAGACATGTCAACGGTGTAGCAATGCTGGAAAACCCCTCAATGAATCATCGATAATAACCAGTCAATCCTAGAAAAATGTGCACCTCCTAAACTGACTTCTGCTGCTCTCAACTGGTGACAGCCTCAATCATCTGGGATCTACAAATATACCTCTACTGGAAACAACATGGTGCAAGAAAACCATAGAAGACAACCAGAAAGCACATTTGCTAAACTTCACATACAACTGCTCCCGTCTGAGTGTCACTAGGACGATGCAAAGATGGCACGCATGTTCCACCTCAGAACGGGAGTAAACCAAGATGTCGTCATTGAAGACTATGATGAACTGATCTAGGTACTCCAAAACTATTCGGTTCTGTAGGATCGATGTCAGTCGATAGAGCGGGGGTGAATATCGACTCATAAATCTTGTCAGATTTCATCGAAAAACTCATCGTTTGTCTTTCTATCAGGGTTAGTACGCAGTGGAAATAATAATAAAGAAAAACAAGGACAAGTGACAAGCGGGTTTTACTTGGTTCTCAACCCCCCAGGGTCAGTACATCCAAGGCCTAAGAACTCAATAGTGAGTCCACTAATGGTCTCCTTTTTGGACTTTCCAGAGGCAGAGAAACCCATCTTATAGTTTGAATTACACACAAAGAATAACTAAATTTAACTCATAAATAAAAAGCAAACCAAACGAAAACTGAAGACCCGACCAATCCGGAAGTCAGAAGTGTCGTACACTTCTTCCTGGAGCCTCCTCGGTCGTAGAGCTTCGCCTTGAGCACTTTTGCTTTGCACGGAATGCTTTAGCGGATGTGAAAGTTGATGTTCTGCAATGAGGGGTCGAACCCCTTTATATATGAGCTTCTCGAGAGCCTGTAAGCTCTTGGGCTCCTGCCACGTCGCGATCAAACATCATCCAAACCACCGAAACCGCAGCAGGGATAAAATGTTGGGACCGGGTGCATGTTGACATGGATACGGGTTCATAATTTTAAAATTTAATTATGTGCAGCGGAAGATTTAGCATAAATAATTTCTCAAATTATTTTAACTACGTATCTAGCATGCAACCTTATATTGTGTAGACATGATCATATATTAAAATTTTGCAGAAAGTAAACTAATTTACTTGATACCTCGCGTAACTCGAAGTAAGGGACGAGATCCAACCGTAGCGTCCCTTGGAAGCTCCGCCTCTATTCGCGTCCACGCTGAGTTCTCTTCGGGATGACTTCGCAAAGCCACGAGTTTCGTGACGACAAGAACTACTAGATTCTCCAAGGGCACGACTAGAATATCAAGAGAGAGAGATGGAAAACTAACCACTAAACGAAGAACGGAATCCGTATTCCGGGAGGAAGGAAGGAGTCGCGATCTGCTTCTTCTTCTTCTTCGGCACCTTCTTGGTGGAGGTGGCTCACGGCAACTAGAAGGGGCGCCGACCCTAGAGGAGGGAGAGGGCGCCGGCCCTAGAGGAGGTAGAGGGGGAGAAGGAGAGAGAGAGAGGGCTTGCTTCTTAATCTCTTGATTGGAATTCAAGCCTTGCCTTGGTTCCTTTATATAGTAGCCTCTCCATCGCCAAGTCTCCCTTCTAACGGAATAAATTTTCATAAGAAATTTATCTTATAAATTTTCCTATGAATTATTCTGTTATGCCTAGTTTTATTATAACTAAATTTATAATAAAAAACAAACACATCTCCCCTTTTATTATGGAATAAATTTTCACAAGAAATTTATTATATAAATTTCTTATGAATTATTCCCTTATGCCAAGTTTTTATTATAACTTAATTTATAATAAAAACAACCATGTCTCCCCTTTTATTATGGAATAAATTTTACAAGAAATTTATCTTATAAATTTTTCTTATCATGGAAAAATCAATTCATAATTGATTTTATAAAATAAAATAAACCAATCCATGGTTCATTTTAATTTCCATAAAAAGAATAAATTTCTATAAATTTCTTTATCATGGTAAATCAATCCATTATTGATTTATAAAATAAAATAAACCAATCCATGGTTTATTTTAATTTCCATGAAAATAAATCTTTTTATATAAATTTCTTTATATAAATATCTTTATCCATAATTTTATAAAACAAACCACGCGCGGTTTATTTTATAATTTGAACCAAACAATTTGGTTCTCCCTCTTATTGTGGCCGGCCAAACCAAGCCATCTCCTTACGAATTAAACTCATTTAATTCATCTAATAAGCCTTCAAAAGACTTAGCCATTTTAAGCTTCCAGTGCGCCTCTGATAAATTCAGATTCGACTTATTTCTCTTGATCGGAAAATCTAATTTTCAACTCGTTTTAAATCCCTCGGATTACTCGTAGTGCGTTTGACTAAATAGGCTTTCGATTTATGTTGGTCGTCTATAATTAACCAATTATAGAACGATCATGAGTGGCACCTAGTAGTACATCATGATCCCCAATTAATCGAAAGATCAACGGTTGACCTCAGATATAATTCTGAAACCCTTCAGCAGCTATAATGAGTCGTGCCTCATTCCCTTCACCATCTTATACCCACTTGGTTTAGGACACGGTCTATGTGTGTCAGTCCCCACTAGGCTGACTACGTCACACCTAGCCCAAGTAATATCTTTCTCGTCCAACGGATTCTAATTACTCTCATGTTTCCTAGAGATTCATACTCTGAACATGTTATGCTCTGGCCAGAGGCTTCGAGTAACAATCCGATGATAGGCCTTGGGTATACATCTCCTCGCAAGGAGTGGTGAATCCTTTGTAGGCTGTTCAAACATCTTCGGGCACTTCGGCTTATACCCAACCATCCTCGGTCCACACCTCCTTAGAGATGCTTGCTTAAGATGTCAAAGTATAAGTCTCCGTGACCAAGATGACTGAAACACCGCAAGTCAAAGGAACATCGCATTTAAGCTGCAGTAAGAACTTTCATTGACATATCTATATGTAGATTACCATATGAAGTTTTACAGCTAGTCACTCCAATGAACTAGTTCCCTTAACTAGCATTCATGTTTATCTCCGGACATCCCAATGTCACCAGCCAGTGAGAATCAGCTGATTAGAGAATAACCCATGCTAGTCTCAACAGAATTGATAGTGTCCGTATTAATCAATTCATCGACTAGGGACAATTTCAATACTTCACAATTGCACATGTAGAGATAATCACTAGTTGTGAATTCATCACAAATTCTCTCATGCTGTGAATTGTATTGCGGACATTCAGTAAATGAGTTTAAGATCCCAATCAAATACACAGACATGTATACTCAAATAGTGAATATTCATTTATTAAAATAAATGTTTACAATCATAAGGCGATTGTCTTAGGACACTTCTCTCATATTACTAACATAAAATCCCCTTCCCAGGCGCCTGGGAAGCCATAGGTGCCTGGGACCTTCCCAGGTGCCTGGGAAGCCACAGGCGCCTGATTTGCTAGGCGCCTGGGATGGGTTGCCCCAACTGGGGTGCCCAACATACCTGGGGTGCCTGATTCAAGTCAGGCGCCCAGAATGGTCTTCCCAGGTGCGTTTTCTCTTACGTTTTCTTTCTTATCTTGCCTCCAACACCAGGTACCTGCAAGGCAACAAACACAAGACAAACATCCAAATAATCTTAGCCTTAAAGAATGGTTATGACTTTGGATTTCACCCAAAACCCTAGGTCGAACTGATGCCTAATGTTCCCTTTTCCGGGAAACACGACCTCACCTACTCCATCGTAGAGAAGTTGTGTTTGCCAATCGGAACCTCCGGTTGGACTTTCGCTCAACCTCCGAGAACCCGAAGCTCGAGATGTCCGACCTCGACCCGTCTCTATTTTTGTTCGTGATTCCCGCTCGACTAATGCTTTTGCCAACCGGGACCTCCGACTGGACTTTTGCTCGGCCTCCGAGAACTCGGATCTCGAGACGTCCGACCTCGACCCGTCTCTACTTCTATCCGACAACACTCGCTCGGCAAAGACTCTGCTACCCTATCCCCGACCAGGACATAGTGCTTAGTCCCCCGGACCAAGACTTTATGCCCAGCTTCACTCATTAGGACTTAGTCCACCTAGCTTCACTCACTAGGATTTCTTTCAATCTAGCTTCACTCACTAGGATTTAGTTCACCTAGTTTCACTCACTAGGATTTAGTTCACCTAGTTTCACTCACTAGGATTTAGTTCACCTAGCTTCACTCACTAGGATTTCATTCACCTAACTTCCCTTGCTAGGACCCAGCTTCACTCTCCAGGATTTAGTTCACCTAGTTTCACTTACTAGGGTTTCTTCCACCTTAATCACTTCTTTGCTAGTCATCATGATCCTGACTAGACTTCTTCCATCTTTAGGTAATAATGATCCAAACCTCAAGTCCAGATTGGTTTGATCCCTTTTTCAAACTGACCAACGATGGATTCTATTTATTTTGCCAAACATCAGATCCTGTTTGGCTTAACCTTTTGTCAAACTAATCAAACCTGGGTTTACCCTACCAAACATAAGGTCCTGTTTAGTTTAACCCTTGATCACTTTGACCACACATAACATATTGTCTAATCATATTATAACTAACTTTAGTATATTGTCAAATATAGAAACACTAGAGGATGACCTGTTCATTATTGATCCATCATACACCAACAATCTCCGCCTTTTTGATGTTTGACAATATCTTAAGTTAGGTTAGGTCTAAGGGTTAAATCTAGGATTAATCCTTGGGAGAAATCGAAAAAAATCTACTAACTTAAGTCTCTCTCTCCCTTTGTCATACATAAAAAAAATAATTTGCACCAACAATAAGATTTTAGGAAAAAATTTAACTTAAGTCTTTCTCCCCATTTTGAAAATGCTTAAGCCTTTCTCCCCATTTTGAAAATGCTTAAGATTTTAAGAAGATGATTTTCAAAAATTCTTCCCCCTTTTTTCCTTTTAAATAATTGATTACACGTTTAGAAAATATTGTATAAGGTACAAAGTAATTTTTTTTTAAAAAAAATCTTTGCACTAATAATATTTGGATTTTAGAAATAATATGAACTTCCTAAGTTTGACACAATACTATGAATCTAGTTGACCACAAGAAAATTCCTATGTGTCTTACGGATTTTCCATCAATGTATTTAGTTTTGAAAAATAATAATTTTCTTGATTTGGTTTCTTTTTCAGTCAGACACAATCCTAGAAAACCTTGTTAACTAGAAGGAAAATTTTCCTAAGTGTCTTAGAAATTTTTCCAAACACATGTAAAAACAATTTTCAAGGGTATTCCAAAAGTTAAAAGATTTTCAAAAATGTTTTAGAATATAGTATTTTCAAACGTATTTAAAAGACAAAAAGATTTTCTACATAAGTTTTGAAAATATAATATTATGTTTTCAAATGATTTTGACAAGATAGTGTATGAAAACATAATATTTTTGAAAATTTTAACAGTTGTTTTAATTTCACCTGCCCCTAAACTTGACGCAGTCCTAGGAAGCTTGTTTACTATATGTGATCATCCTCCGAGTCTTAGGGTTTGATTCAAATGAAAAGAATTAAAAAATATTAAGAAATATTTTGAAATAATGAGTAAAAATATATTAATTTCTTTTGACTTGGACTCCTTCTAAATCTGACATAATCTTAGGAATTCTTGTAGATCCTAAAGAAAACTTCCTATGTGTCTTTAGGATTTATCCAACCAAAAAAGCAATTAGCACATTTTTTAAACACATTTTGAAATGATAGTTTTTAAAGAAGTACTTTTTGAAAAATATTTTGAAGGACATAATAAATTTTTTACAAAAACATATTTTAAAAGATATAAATTTTTGAAAAGAATAATAATTGAAGAATAATTTTTAAAAGCATAAAAAAACTCCCCCTAAACCTGACACCTTATGGCTACCCTTGTTAGCTACAAGGACCTCTACCTAAGTGTCTTAAGGGACTTTAGTGTTGACCTAGAAGGTTTGTGTCTATGTGTAGGTCAACCAATTTTTGAAAAGATATAATTTTTGAAATAAGTATATATAGATAAGCACCCAATCAAACATGAAATTCATTCAAACATTATTATGTTTAATCAACTATCCTGAAAATATATTTTTAATAACATATCCTAAAGATTTTGGAAACATTTTGAAAAATATTTGTCAATTAACTAGTCCTTAACATCTCACTCATTCTAAGTGTCGCAATACAAGCAAGCACGGTTGTCTTATAGGTGTTTGTGAGATGCTTGAATAATTTTTCTCAATTTTATAGATTGCTTGACCTTGAGTTAGATTTGAGTTTAATCAATTAGAAGCTTAAAAGTAATTTTCAGTAATCGGCTTCCAGGTATTGACGAGGCACAAAGGTCTTCTTTGGCTGTAGCCTTATTGGATCATTAACCCTTTCCTTAGACAAAGTATTTTAAAGAATGAATACTTTTAATTTACTCTTTTGAAAACTCTAGTCTAACTAGTCTAGGATGTGCCGAGGTAGCTTCAACTAGTTCCACTTAGCTAAGTCGACCAGGTCAGGTACTCCTTACCCTTCCTGACTTCCCAGACTAAGCTTTCCTAACGCATTATCATCTCGCCCTACCCTAGTACTAGGTTAGGCAAGTATCAATCAATCCTTTTCCTATCTATCAATTCTAAATTATGCAAAAATGTAAACATGGATGACATGACAGATAATATAAGAAATAAGCAGATGCATGTGCATGACATTTATGCATGAGTCAATAAAGTCAAAGCATTTTAATTAAGCTTCTAATAAAGTATCAAATTCTCAATTTGATACAAACTGTGTGAACTCGTGAATATGTCAACCCACATTGACGTATTTTTTTATTAAATTGATTGTTTCAGTTGGGTAGGATTTTATTTAATTTTAATTCAGAAGGTAATTAATTGGAATTTAGTTCGTGGATTTTGTTGAATTAAGGATTAAAGTTTAATAGATAATTAATTAATATTTAAAGTAAGAATTAATGAGTTTATTTAACTTTAGAATTAATTATGTTTGAAGATTTAAGAGTTAAATTAAAAGTTAATTAAAGTTTGAATTAATAAGAATTAATTAAAGTTCAAATTATTAAGAAATAATTAAAGCTTGAATTACGAAGAATTAAATACAGTTTGAATTATTATGAATTAATTAATTAAAGTTTGAATTATTATGAATTAATTAGAGTTTAACTTATTAAGGATTAATTAAAATTTAAATTATTAAGAATTAAAGATTTTAAAATTTGAATAATAATTTTGGGTCTAATTGCATCATTTCTATTAATTCAAAAAACTCTGATTCATCTATTACTTCCTTTGTTTTTAAGTTTTTAATTTTACTTAATACTTCTGTTTTATTTGAATTCTTGTATGCCTCTTTAATTATAACTTCAATTTTAATAAATTCTTCTTCATCTCCTGAATCATATTCTTCTTCATCTTCAGGGTTAAATTCAGAAATTGTATCATTATCTTCATAATATGTAGAATAGTTTTCAAGATTATTACTTAAGGTTGTAGTATCATATTCAAAATCAGTAAAATTATCTAAGGATTGTCTATTATCCTCACCATTATCTTTAGAAATAGATTGAACATTAATTTCAGAGATATTAGAATTATCAACATTGTTTTTTCAGAATTATCAGAAGGATTATTAATCACAATTAACGTATTATCATCAGAATTTTCAAAAATATCCCAAATATTATTTTTAGAAATGTTAGAATTATTAATTGTAATATTGTCATACTTAACATAATCAAAAATATTAGAAATTAACGTATTATTATTGATTTCGAAATTTCTAGCATTAATATTAAGGATTAAATACTTTATATTTATTATTTTAACATTTTCTATGTTTGATAATTTGTCATGTAATACATTAAGTTGGTTATGCAAAAAATCTAGCTTATCAGAAAAATTATCTAAATTACCAGAATGATATAACTGTGCAGGAATTTGAGAATTACTACCAAAATTAATTTTTCATACCTTGTTCGGACACTGGTTCTTGTAGTGTCCATGCTTTTGACATTTGAAGTTTCGGATGTGGCTCTTGTCCTTCCGGACTCCTAGCGCTGGTACCACCTTTGCCGCCAGTGGTGACGAATGATTCATACGAGTAGTGTAATGCCCCAAAATTCCCATTTTTAGTTCTTAAAGTCCTTAGAATTATTTAAAAATAGTTTAGAAATATTCTAGATATTTTTAAAAATTTTTAGAATATTATTATGGAATTTTCCGAGTCCGTTTAGTATTTTTAAAAAAAGAAAAACGTTTAAGAGTAGCAGGGGGGTTCGAACACGCGACCAACAACGTGACCAGGCGCACACGTGACCAGCTGGGCTGGTTGGTTTTGTTGAAATAAACTGGACGAAACAATAGATAAGGTATAGTTAGGTCAATCCGCCCCATAAATATAAATAGATAAGTAAAGAGAGGAAATTGGATTTTTTGGTTTTCTCTCTTCCTCACCCTAGCCGCGCGACCCTTCCCCTCTCCTCTCTTGGGCGAAACAACACCAAGGCCAAGAGGGCCTGCCAAGGCTCTCCTCCGAGAGATATTCCTATATTCGGGATCCCTGCGACGAGAGGAACGCGTAGGCGCGAAGAATTCTCCGAGATCTCAAGTTTCTCCCGAGTCCTATACGTCAATCTTGGTTGTAAGTCCAAGATATCAATGTAAGTACTGCTCACCTGCAGTAAGAGGCGGGTTTTCCGCGAGAATTTCCTTTAAAAGTTTTAAATGAGATAGTTTCTTTAGTTTATAATTCTTTGGCATGTGATATTAGTTCATTATATGTTTGTATAAGTTGATTAAGCACCCTATATGAGATTAGGGCTAAGTAAAGTTATGAGAAAAGAAAAGAGAAGTTAAAGATAAGAAAAGAAAAGGCCAAGGCCTTAAGAAATCCCCAAAAGTCAAGACTTAGGGATTTTAGCACGCAAGGTGCTCGAGAAAATGCCAAGGCATTTACAGATAAGAAAGAAAAGAAAGAAAAGCTATTTTATTTTATAAGGCCAGTACCCGGCATCCAAGGGCGTCGTTAAAGAAATCCAGGTGTCCAATTCCAAGGTCTTGGCCCTGGTAGACCAAGGTCTGCTCTATTAGGATTGGTGGCTCGCTACCCCAACCTTTTAGGGAACGCGCATATAGATGGTACTTACGTCTTCAGTGGATCCAAGTGATTATTATTTTCAAGTATATGCTTTAGCAAAGTTTCTAAAGTTTAAGAGTTTTCAAAAGTTAAAGAATAGCTAAAGTTTCAAGTTGAGCCAAGAAAAGTAAATTGAGATTTATTAATGCTTGAGTATGCATGTTTTTGAGTTATACATGTTCTTAGTTTTCTTTCAAGCATATAGTATCTCATATGATTTTCATATTGTTCAAAGCATGTTTGCACATTTCGAGATTTTGTGAGCTAGATAGTACTTACTAAGCTTTTTGCTTACTAGTTGCATTTCCTCTTATTGCAGATAAAGGTAAAGGCAAGCAATTCTGAAGGAAGGCGACGAGGCGGTGCTGAGAAAAGTGTGTGTGGTGGCTGATTTTGGAGAGATCTTTGAGACGAGACAATTTAACTATTTAAATTACAATGTTATAGTTTATTCAGATTTCAAGTTCTTGTTTTATGGAGTTAGCGAACATATAAGTTTTTGGATAGTTTTACATACTCAATTTCTTAGAGTATAGATTCCATGTTATTTCTTTTAGCCTACATATTCTTATGATTGCATTGGATGAGTAGAAATGTGAGTAATTAGAGATATTGATACTTTGTTAGAGAAATAGATGCATGTGCCATGATAGTATCAATTTCTCCTTGAATCAAGTTTTTACTTCTTAAATATGTTTAGAAAAGTGGCATTCACATTTCACAATGCTTTGGCAAGGTTATAGAACATGTATTTGGTGTTATGAATACATAGGAGTCAAGATTGGTACAAACTTTATTGTTAAAGTTCATATAACTTGAATAGTTTATTTTCTTCCGCAAAAGTCCCTATTTCAAGTTTATGGATTCGTTTTGATTGGCTAAATTGATTTGAAAACTGGCATAGAGTATAGAAATGGTGTCATGGTGCTATATGGCTCGAAAGTATAGGTTTGGTGGAGCTTTGAAGCAAATGCCGAAACCCGAAATTCTGACTTCAGGCCTATCAGTCGACTGATGCAGTATCAGTCGACTGATACCCGAAGTGTGTGTTGGGTGAGGCAAGTTTCAAAAGCTTCAATAAGTTTCATCTTAGGAGTTTTTGAGAAGGAGAGTGTGACATGGTATTATGCATGACTACTTAAGTTAGAATATCATTCTCAGATAGATTAAAAAAAAAGATTTCCGCAATTTTAGTCGTGCATTAGAGTCGAGAAGTAGACAGAAGTAACGATCCGTCTAAGGCAGGAGAAGGCGGGTCGCTACAGGTGGTATCAGAGCAGTTCCCATTCTCCAGCATCACACACACATCAGCATCAACCTTGCCGTCTTCAAGTAAGAAAGCTTTAAGTTTCAGTTTTTCTATTGCTCCTTTACTTAATTGCAGTATAGAGAAATGCTTAAGTACTTACTCATATGTGCATAGAACAAGGAAGCATGTTTAATACCTTAGTATCACAGAATCATGTTTAATCCCTAGAATGGATATTAGAGAAATGCTTAAGTACTTACTTGATTTGCCCAAAAGTAAGTTTTGGGATTATGGCACGCAAAGTGCTTGATAAAAGTTTTGAGTAAGACCAAGGTCTTACTAAGCCCTAGAACGAGTTCTAGGACTAAGAAATGAGATAAGAATCAAGACCAAGGTCTTGTTATATCCAAAGCAAGTTTGGGAACATTACCATTAAGTGTTAAGTTATACATTTGAGGACGTCCTAGAAAGGCCAAAACGAGGAGCAAGCTCCTAGAGGGCAAGAGGCAACAGAGTCAGTACCCCCACCAAATCTCTTAGACGTGGTGGCTCAGTTACAGAGACAGTTAGCAGAACAACACAAGTTATTGCCACTAGGATGGCTAACAGAGGTCGTTATTATTACCTCGCCGGTGGCGAATGTAGTGGCACCAGTTGTAATCGAAGACCCATCGATTACATCGTAGTTCGGCAAGGGGAGTAAGGCAAGAAGCGTACCTCATTCAGTAGGAGAAACTGAAGCCAGGGAACTTCCCAGGCACAAGCAAACTATGGGATGCTTAAGCATGGTTCAAAACGTTGGAAAGAATAGTAGGGCTACTGGACTGGCATGAGGAGAGAAGATAAAGTGTGCATCTTTCTGCCTTACGGGAGATGCTAGAATATAGTGGAAGAGAGTCAAGGCCAAGAGAAATGTCAGCCAGATGACATGGGCCGACTTCGAGACTGAGTTCTTCGAAGAATGCTTTCACATGCAAGTAACCAACAAGCATTATGATGAATTCACGGAGTTCAGACAAGGAGAACTATCCGTGGATGAAGCAGTGAAGATGTTTAAACGGTTAGCTCATCTGTGCCCAGAGCTAGTTAGCACAGAAAAAGAGATAGTTAGGCTAATGCTCAAGATGTTAAGGCCTGAGATAGCGTTAAGGGGGCTAGCGGTGTTAAGAGGCTGCAAACCACCGAGGAACTAATAAGTAGTGCTTTGATCACTGAGCACTACTTAAACAGTATAAAGGCCACCAGAAAGGTTGAACGATGAAGTTCTTAACAACCTTACCGTCAGAGGAAGTAATGGCCTCTACTGAGAGGCTAAGGGCAGTATCAATCTAGATTTCCAACTGAGAGCTCTACAGTGACTTGGTAGTCCTTGAGATGAAGGATTACGATGTCATTTTAGGAATGGACTTCTTGAGCAAGTATAATGCTTCTATAGACTGCCGCAAGAGAAAAGTCAAGTTCACACCAGAAGCAGAACCTTCATTTGAGTTTATTGGAGACCCAAGGAGAAAGATAAATAGGTTCCTATCTACCTTACAAGCTCAGAGAATGTTAGAGAAGGGGTGCTCTGGTTTTCTAGCTCATATAGTGGATGCAAGTCAAGGAGAAGGATTGAAGAGAGAAGAAGTGAGGGTAGTCTGTGACTATCCTGAGGTGTTTCCTGAAGAGTTACCCGGACTCCCTCCCAATCAGGAAATTGAGTTTGAAATTGAGTTGGCCCCAGGAACCAACCCAATTTCGAAGGCACCTTATCGCATGGCACCAGCAGAACTGAAAGAATTACAAGAACAATTGCAAGAGCTGTTTGACAAGGGTTTCATCCGCCCTAGTCATTCACCTTGGGGAGCTCCTGTACTGTTTGTCAAGAAGAAAGATAGATCCATGCGAATGTGCATAGACTACCGAGCTCTGAACAAGGTAACCATCAAGAACAAGTACCCCCTTCCTAGAATAGATGATTTATTTGATCAACTCAAAGGGGCTACAGTGTTCTCGAAGATAGATCTGCGTTCTGGGTATCATCAGCTGAAGGTTAAAGAAAGTGACATTCCCAGGACGGCCTTCAGGACAAGATACGGCCACTACGAATTTGTAGTAATGTCTTTTGGAGTAACCAATGCTCCAGCAGTCTTCATGGAGCTGATGAACCACATCTTCAGAGAGTATCTCGATAAATTCGTCATTGTATTTATTGATGATATTCTCATATACTCGCAAACTCCAGAGGACCATGCTACACACTTGAGGATAGTGCTGCAGATCCTTCAGCAGGAGAAGCTCTATGTAAAATTCTCAAAGTGTGAGTTTTGGCTAGATCAGGTGACCTTCCTAGGTCACATTGTATCCAAAGAAGGCATTCAAGTTGATCCAGCCAAGATAGAAGCAGTCAGCAACTGGTGTAGACCCAAGAATGCCAGTGAGATCAGAAGCTTCTTAGGCCTGGCAGGATATTACAGAAAATTTGTGGAGGACTTTTCCAGAATAGCCTCTCCACTCACAGCCCTGACCAGAAAGAACCAGAAGTTTGAGTGGTCAGATAAATGCGAGCACAGTTTCCTAGAACTGAAGAAAAGATTGACTAGTGCTCCCATCCTGACTGTTCCAGAGAGTGACAAGGCCTTTGACATCTACAGTGATGCATCCAAGATGGGCCTTGGAGCTGTCCTCATGCAAGATGGTAAAGTAATAGCATATGCCTCCAGACAGCTCAAGGACTATGAGAAGAATTACCCTACCCACGACCTTGAGCTAGCAGCTGTGGTTTTTGCACTGAAGCTCTAGAGACACTACCTGTATGGAGTGCAGTGCAGAATCTTCACAGACCATCAGAGTTTGAAGTACTTCTTCACTCAGAAAGATCTGAATATGAGGCAGCGCAGGTGGCTAGAGTGGGTCAAAGATTATGACTGTGAAATCCTCTACCACCCAGGTAAAGCTAATAAAGTGGCAGATGCACTGAGCAGAAAATCCTGTGCAGCACTGATGTCCCTATCATCACTGTCTCTACCACTTCAGAAAGAAATAAAGGATTTTGGAGTCGAGGTGATAATTGGGCAATTTTCTGCATTGACCCTAGAGTCAACCCTGCTTATAGATATACAAGAAAAGCAAGATCAAGACCCAGAGATCCAGAAGATCAAGCAGGAGATCCAAGAGGCAGAAAATTTAGAGTTTCGAGTATCAGACAGTGGCATCCTCTATCTTGGAGACCGCCTTTACGTCCCCAATGATGAGGAACTAAGAAAGAATATTTTAGAAGAAGCCCACAGTACCCCGTACTCTATGCATCCTGGTTCTATCAAGATGTACCAAGATTTAAAGAAAAGATTCTGGTGGTCTGGACTCAAGCAAGACGTGGCCAGATATATCAGTACCTGCTTGACCTGCCAGAGGGTCAAAGCAGAACACCAGAGACCAGGAGGAGTTCTACAGCCACTTCCCATTCCAGAGTGGAAGTGGGAAGAAATATCCATGGACTTTATCACAGGTCTTCCAAGAACCACCCATGGACACGATGCAATATGGGTGATAGTGGATTGATTGACCAAGTCTGCCCACTTCCTAGCCATCAAGTTATCGCATTCGGTAGAGCAGTTAGCACAGCTGTACGTGAAAGAAGTAATCAGGCTTCACGGAGTTCCGAAGTCGATCGTTTCTGACAGAGATGGGCGGTTCATCTCCCATTTTTGGAGGTGTGTTCAGGACGCCCTAGGCACCAGACTTCAGTTCAGCACAGCTTTCCATCCCCAGACAGATGGACAAATAGAGAGAGTAAATCAGATTTTAGAAGACATGCTCAGGGCTTGTGCGTTGGACTTTAAAGGAAATGCAGATCACCCATATGTTGGCAAGAAGATGGTGAGAAGAAAGAGATGGAGTCAGGACTAGGCAGCCAGACTGAGCTTATAGATGAGACCACTCAGGCTATCCAGACGATCCGCCAGAGGATTGAGACTGCCCAGAGTAGACAGAAAAGTTATGCTGACACACGCCGTAGGCCACTTGAATTCCAAGTTGGAGATTCAGTATTTCTCAAGGTCGCCCCTATGAAGGGAGTGATGAGATTTGGCAAAAAGGGCAAGCTGAGTCCTCGCTACATAGGACCCTACAAGATTATAAAGAGAGTTGGGAAGATAGCCTATGAGCTGGACTTGCCAGAGGATGTGTCAGCTATCCACAGTACATTCCATGTCTCCATGCTAAAGAAGTGTATTCACGACCCTAGCCAAGTGATTCAACCTCAGTCAGTACAGATCCAAGAAGATCTTAGTTATGAGAGCAGACCGACACAGATAGTGGACAAAGCAGTTAAAAGATTAAGAAATAAAGAAGTGCCACTAGTGAAGGTCATCTGGCAGAATCAAAAGCATGAAGAGGCTACTTGGGAACGTGAGGACAGCATGAGAGAGAGATATCCAGAATTATTCTAAGTTCGAGGACGAACTTTTTATAAGGTATGGGGGATTGTAACGCCCCAAAATTCCCATTTTTAGTTCTTAAAGTCCTTAGAATTATTTAAAAATAGTTTAGAAGTATTCTAGATATTTTTAGAAATTTTTAGAATATTTTTATGGAATTTTCCGAGTCCGTTTAGTATTTTTAAAAAAAGAAAAACGTTTAAGGGCAGCAGGGGGGTTCGAACCCGCGACCAGCAACGTGACCAGGTGCGCGCGTGACCAGCTGGGCTGGTTGGTTTTGTTAAAATAAACTGGGCGAAACAATAGATACGGTATAGTTAGGTCAATCCGCCCCATAAATATAAATAGATAAGTTAAGAGAGGAAATTAGATTTTTTGGTTTTCTCTCTTCCTCACCCTAGCCGCGCGACCCTTCCCCTCTCCTCTCTTGGGCGAAACAACACCAAGGCCAAGAGGGCCGGCCAAGGCTCTCCTCCGAGAGATATTCCTATATTCGGGATCCCCGCAACGAGAGGAACGCGTAGGCGCGAAGAATTCTCCGAGATCTCAAGTTTCTCCCGAGTCCTATACGTCAATCTTGGTTGTAAGTCCAAGATATCAATGTAAGTACTGCTCACCTGCAGTAAGAGGCGGGTTTTCCGCGAGAATTTCCTTTAAAAGTTTTAAAAGAGATAGTTTCTTTAGTTTATGATTCTTTGGCATGTGATATTAGTTCATTATATGTTTGTATAAGTTGATTAAGCACCCTATATGAGATTAGGGCTAAGTAAAGTTATGAGAAAAGAAAAGAGAAGTTAAAGATAAGAAAAGAAAAGGCCAAGGCCTTAAGAAATCCCCAAAAGTCAAGACTTAGGGATTTTAGCACGCAAGGTGCTCGAGAAAATGCCAAGGCATTTACAGATAAGAATGAAAAGAAAGAAAAGCTATTTTATTTTATAAGGCCAGTACCCGGCGTCCAAGGGCGTCGTTAAAGAAATCCAGGTGTCCAATTCCAAGGTCTTGGCCCTGGTAGACCAAGGTCTGCTCTATTAGGATTGGTGGCTCGCTATCCCAACCTTTTAGGGAACGCGCATCAGATGGTACTTACGTCTTCAGTGGATCCAAGTGATTATTATTTTCAAGTATATGCTTTAGCAAAGTTTCTAAAGTTTAAAGAGTTTTCAAAAAGTTAAAGAATAGCTAAAGTTTCAAGTTGAGCCAAGAAAAGTAAATTGAGATTTATTAATGCTTGAGTATGCATGTCTTTTTGAGTTATACATGTTCTTAGTTTTCTTTCAAGCATATAAGTACCTCATATGATTTTCATATTGTTCAAAAGCATGTTTGCACATTTCGAGATTTTGTGAGCTAGATAGTACTTACTAAGCTTTTTGCTTACTAGTTGCATTTCCTCTTACTGCAGATAAAGGTAAAGGCAAGCAATTCTGAAGGAAGGCGACGAGGCGGTGCTGAGTAAAGTGTGTGTGGTGGCTGATTTTGGAGAGATCTTTGAGACGAGACAATTTAACTATTTAAACTACAATGTTATAGTTTATTCAGATTTCAAGTTCTTGTTTTATGGAGTTAGCGAACATATAAGTTTTTGGATAGTTTTACATACTCAATTTTTTAGAGTATAGATTCCATGTTATTTCTTTTAGCCTACATATTCTTATGATTGCATTGGATGAGTAGAAATGTGAGTAATTAGAGATATTGATACTTTGTTAGAGAAATAGATGCATGTGCCATGATAGTATCAATTTCTCCTTGAATCAAGTTTTTACTTCTTAAATATGTTTAGAAAAGTTGCATTCACATTTCACAATGCTTTGGCAAGGTTATAGAACATGTATTTGGTGTTATGAATACATAAGAGTCAAGATTGGTATAAACTTTATTGTTAAAGTTCATATAACTTGAATAGTTTATTTTCTTCCGCAAAAGTCCCTATTTCAAGTTTATGGATTCGTTTTGATTGGCTAAATTGATTTGAAAACTGGCATAGAGTATAGAAATGGTGTCATGGTGCTATATGGCTCGAAAGTATAGGTTTGGTGGAGCTTTGAAGCAAATGCCGAAACCCGAAATTCTGACTTCAGGCCTATCAGTCGACTGATGCAGTATCAGTCGACTGATACCCGAAGTGTGAGTTGGGTGAGGCAAGTTTCAATAGCTTCAATAAGTTTCATCTTAGGAGTTTTTAAGAAGGAGAGTGTGACATGGTATTATGCATGACTACTTAAGTTAGAATATCATTCTCAGATAGATTAAAAAAAAAAAAGATTTCCGCAATTTTAGTCGTGCATTAGAGTCGAGAAGTAGACAGAAGTAACGATCCGTCTAAGGCAGGAGAAGGCGGGTCGCTACAAGTAGGGCACTAGTTTTTATAGTGACCTCTCTCCCTGCACTTGAATCATATAATATGGAACTTAAAAATTGATATAATTAAAAAATTACATGTATTCACCATTGCACCCCCTCAATTCCTGGAGTTGTTGCTCCTTCGGCTGTTAGTCTGGTAATGAGCTTCCAGGATTTGATACCACATGTAGGATCGAAGCCGGTCGATAGAGGGGGCGCGTGAATATCGACTCATAAATCTTTACAGAATTTCATCGAATAACTCGTTGTTTGTGTTTCTATCAGGGATAGTACGCAGCGAAAATAATAATAAAGAAAAACATGGACAAGTGACAAGCAGGTTTTACATGGTTCCCATCCCCCCAGGGTCAGGACATCCAAGGCCTAAGCACTCAATCATGAGTCCACTAATGGTCTCCTTTCTAGACTTTCCGGAGGCGGAGAAACCTGTCTTACAGTTTGAATTACACACAAAGAATAACTAAATTTAATTCGTAAATAAAAAGCAAACCAAACGAAAACTGAAGATCCGGCCAATTCGGAAGTCCGAAGTGTCGTGCACTTCTTCCTGGAGCCTCCTTAGTCGCAGAGCTTCTCCTTGAGCACTTTTGCTTTGCACGAAATGCTTTAGCGGATGTGAAAGTTGATGTTCTGGAATGAGGGGTCGAACCCCTTTCTATATAAGCTTCTCGTGCGCTTGTAAGCTCTTGGGCGCCAGCCACGACATGGTCAAACTTCATCGGAACCGCCGAAACTGAGGTAGGGATAAACTCCCCTTCCCAGGCGTTTGGGAAGCCACAGGTGCATGGCTAGCTAGCTGCCTGGGATGGGCTGCCCCAACTGGGGCACCCAACATACCTGGGGCACCTGATTCACGTCAGGCGCCCAGGATGTTCTTCCCAGGTGTGTTTTCTCCTGCGTTTTACTTTCTTATCTTGCCTCCAACTCCATGTGCCTGCAAGACAACAAACACAAGACAAACATGTAAATAATCTTAGCCTTAAAGAATGGTTCTGGCTTTGGATTTCACCTGAAACCCTAGGTCGAACCGACACTTATGTTCCCTTTCCCGGGAAACGCATCCTCACCTACTCCACCCTGGAGAAGTTGCGTTTCCCAATCGGAACCTCCGGTTGGACTTTCCCTCAACCTTCGAGAACCCGAATCTCGAGACGCCGACCTCGACCCGTCTCTACTTCTGATCGTGAATCCCGCTCACCTAAAGCTTTTGCCAACCGGGACCTCCAGTTGGACTTGTGCTTGGCCTCCGAGAACTCGGATCTCGAGACGTCCGACCTCAACCCGTAACTATTTCTGTTCGACAACCCTCGCTTGGCAAAGACTCCGTTGCTCGATCCCCGACCAGGACTTAGTGCTTAGTCCCCCGGACCAAGATTTCATGCCCAGCTTCACTCACTAGGACTTAGTCCACCTACCTTCACTTACTAGGATTTCTTTCAACCTAGCTTCACTCACTAGGATTTAGTTCACCTAGTTTCACTCACTAGGATTTAGTTCACCTAGCTTCACTCACTAGGATTTCTTTCACCTAGCTTCCCTTGCTAGGACCCAGCATCACTCACCAGGATTTAGTTCACCTAGCTTCACTCACTAGGGTTTCTTCCACCTTAATCACTTCTTTGCTAGTCATCATGATCCTGACTAGAATTCTTCCATCTTTAGGTAAATATGATCCAAATCTCGGTTCTATTTATTCTGCCAAACATTAGATCCTGTTTGGCTTAACCTTTTATCAAACTGATCAAACTCCTACCAAACATAAGGTCCTATTTGGTTTAACCCTTGATCAATTTGACCACCCAAAACATATTGTCTAATCATATTATCACTAACTTTAGTATATTATCAAATATCCAAACACTAGAGGATGACCTATTCATTACTGATCCATCTTGCACCAACAATCTCTCCCTTTTTGATGTTTGACAATATCATAAGTTAGGTTAGGTCTAAGGGTTAAACTAGGATTAATCCTTGGGAGAAATAAAAAAAATTATACTAACTTAAGCCTCTCTCCCACATTGTCATACATAAAAAAATAACAAAAAAAAATAATTTGCACCAACAATAAGATTTTAGGAAAAAATTTAACTTATGTCTTTCTCCCCAATTTGAAAATGCTTAAGATTTTAAGAAGATGATTTTCAAAAATTCTACCCCCTTTTTTTCTTTTAAAAATTAAGTACACGTTTAGAAAATATTCTATAAGGTACTAAGTACCTTTTTTAAAAAAAAATCTTTGCACTAATAATATTTGGATTTTAGAAAGAATATGAACTAACCTAAGTCTGACACAATCCTAGGAATTTTGTTGACCACAAGAAAATTCCTATGTGTCTTAGGGATTTTCTATCAATGTATTTAGTTTAGAAAAATAATAATTTTCTTGATTTGGTTTCATTTCCAGTCTAACACGATCTTAAGAAACCTTGTTAACTACAAGGAAAATTTTCCTATGTGTCTTGGAAATTGTTCCAATCACAAGTAAAAACTATTTTCAAGGGTATTCCAAAGGTTAAAAGCTTTTCGAAAATGTTTTGGAATAAAGTATTTTCAACCGTATTTAAAAGATAAAAAGATTTTCAACATGAGTTTTGAAAATAGAATATTATGTTTTCAAATGATTTTGACAAGATAGTGTATGAAAACATAAAATTTTTAACAGTTCATTAAATTTGACCTCCCCCTAAACTTGACGTAGTCCTAGGAAGATTGATGACTACAATTGATCTACCTCTGAGTCTTAGGGTTTGATTCAAATGAAAAGAAATAAAAAACATTAAAAAACATTTTGAAATAATGAGTAAAAATACATTAATATCTTTTGACATGGACTCCCCCTAAATCTGACATAATCTTAGGAATTCTTGTAGATCCTAAAGAAATCTTCCTATGTGTCTTTAGGGTTCATCCAATCAAAAAACCAATTAGCACATTTTTGAAATACATTTTGAAATGTTAGTTTTTGAAGAAGTATTTTTTGAAAAACATTTTGAAGGACATAATAATTTTTTTGCTAAAACATATTTTAAAAGATATAAATTTTTGAAAAGAATAATAATTGAAGAATAATTTTTAAAAGCATAAAAAAACTCCCCCTGAACCTGACACCTTCTAGCTTCCCTTGTTAGATACATGGACCTCTACCTAAGTGTCTTAAGGGACTTTAGTGTTGACCTAGAAGGTTTGTGTCTAAGTGTAGGTCAACCAAATTTCGAAATGATATAATTTCTAAAATTAGTATATATAGATAAGCACCCAATCAAGCACGAAATTCATTCAAACATTATTATGTTTAATCAACTATCTTGAAAATATATTTTTAATAACATATCCTAAAGATTTTGAAAATATTTTGGAAAATACTTGTCAATTAACTAGTCCTTAACATCTCACTCATTCTAAGTGTCACAATACAAGCAAGCACGGTTGTTTTATAGGTGTTTGTGAGATGCTAGAATAATTTTTCTCAATTTTAAAGATTGCTTGACCTTGAGTTAGATTTGAGTTTAATCAATTAGTAGCTTAAACATAACTTTCAGTAATCGGCTTTCAGGTATTGGCGAGGCACAAATGCCTTCTTTGGTTGTAGCCTTATTGGATCATCAAATCTTTCCTTAGACAAAGTATTTTAAAGAATGAATACTTTTATTTACTCTTTTGAAAACTCTAGTCTAACTAGTCTAGGATGTGGTTAGGTAGCTTCGGCTAGTTCCACTTAGCTAAGTCGACTAGGTCGGGTACACCTTACCCTTCCTGACTTCCTAGACTAAGCTTTCCTAACGTATTATCATCTTGCCCTACCCTGGTACTAGGTTATGCAAGTATCAATCAATCTTTATCTTATCTATGCAATCTAAATTATGCAAAAAAGTAAACATGGATGACATGACAGAAAATATAAAAAATAAGCAGATGCATTAGCATGACATTTATGCATGAGTCAATCAAGTCAAAGCATTTTAATTAAGTTTCTAATAAAGTATCAAATTCTTGATTTGATACAGACCGTGTGAAACTGCGAATATATCAACCCACTTAGACATATTATTCTTTATTAAATTGATTGTTACAGTTGGGTAGGATTTTATTTAATTTTATATTTGAAGGTAATTAATTGGAATTTAGTTTGTGGATTTTGTTGAATTAAGGATTAAAGTTAAATAGTTAATTAATGAATAATTAAATTAAGAATTAATGAGGTTGTTTAACTTTAGAATTAATTAAGATTAAAGATTTAAGTGTTAAATTAAGAGTTATAAAGTTGGAATTATTAAGAATTAATTAAAATTTATATTATTAAGAATTAATTAAAGCTTGAATTACTAAGAATAAAATACAGTTTGAATTATTATGAATGAATTAATTAAAGTTTGAAATTATATGAATTAATTAGAGTTTGACTTATTAAGGATTAATTAAAATTTAAATCATTAAGAATTAAAGTTTTTAAGATTTGAATAATAATTTTGGGTCTAATTTCATCATTTGTATTAATTCAAAAAACTCTGATTCATCTATTACTTCCTTTGTTTTTAAGTTTTTAATTTTACTTAATACTTCTATTTTATTTGAATTCTTGTATGTCTTTTTAATTATAGCTTCAATTTAAATAAATTCTTCTTCATCTCCAGATTCATATTCTTCTTCATCTTCAGGGTTAAATTCAGAAATTGTATCATTATCTTCATAATAGGTAGAAAAGTTTTCAGGATTATTAATTATGGTTGTAGTATCATATTCAAAATCAGTAAAATTAACTACGAGTTGTCTATTATCCTCACCATTATCTTTAGAAATAGATTGAACATTAATTTCAGAGATATTAGAATTATCAACATTGTTTTTATCAGAATTATGAGAAGGATTATTAATCACAATTAACATATTATCATCAGAATTATCAAAAATATTCGAAATATTATTTTGAGGCATGTTAGAATTATTATCATTCTTAACATTATCAAAAATATTAGAAATTAACGTATTATTATTTATTTTGAAATTTCTAACATTAATATTAAGGATTAAAGAGTTTATATTTGATATTTGAACATTTTCTATGTTTGATAATTGTCATGTAATACATTAAGTTGGTTATGTAAAAAATCTAACTTATCAGAAAAATTAACTAAATTACCAGAATGATATAACTGTCAGGAATTTGAGAATTATTGCCAAAATTAATTTTTCATATCTCGGTCGGACACTGATTCTTGTAGTATTCCTACTTTTGACATTTGAGGCACTGGATGTGGCTATGGTCCCTCCGAACTCCTGGCGCTGGTACCTCCTTTGCCGTCGGTGGTGACGAACGATTCATACGAGTAGGACACTGATTTTTATAGTACCCTCTCTCCCTGCACTTGAAACATATAATATGGAACTTAAAAATTGACATAATTAAAAAAATATATGTATTCACCCTTGCTCCCCCTCAATTCCTAGCGTTGTTGCTCCTTCGACTGTTAGTTCGGTGAAGAGCTTCCTAGCTCTTATACCACATATAGGATCGATGTCGCTCGATAGTGGGGGTGGTGAATAACTTTTTCTTTGTACGAAATGCTTTAGCGGATGAGAAAGTTGATGTTCTGCAATGAGGGGTCGAACCCCTTTATATATAAGCTTCTTGAGTGCCTATAAGCTCTTGGCCACCTGCCACGTCGCGGTCAAACTTCATCCTAAGTGCTGAAACTGCAGTAGGGCTAAAATCCCCTTCTCAGGCATCTGGGAACTTCCCATGCGCCTGGGAAGCCACAGTCGCCTAGCTTGCTAGCTGCCTGGGATGGGTTGCCCCAACTGGGGCACCCAACATACCTGGGGTGCCTGATTCAAGTCAGGCACCCAGGATGATCTTCCCAGGTGCATTTTCACCTGCATTTGCTTTCCTATCTTGTCTCCAACTCCAGGTACCTACAAGACAACAAACACAAGACATAGCGGACGAGAAGGATTGTGTGGGAAAGTGAGCCGATGAGTTCGGAACAATCTGAGGGACGCGGAAGCTACGGAAGAGTACGTCGGTGGAGCGAGAAGGACTTGCTAGGTGTCCAAGGGATGAGAAGCCGGGAGGAAGGACGCTCGAAGAGCGAAAGGCCGGAGTCGGGTTCGGGTGAGCCTAACTCCGGTTGGCCGAAAATCACCCAGAAGATGAAGAACCAAAAGGCTAGTCGCCTGAAAAAGAAAAATTAAATTGTTGCTAAGAGGAATTAAACCCAAGTCCTCGAGAGCTGAGGCAGCAAAGCTTACCAGTTGGGATAAAGGTCGGAGACAATTTGTTCTTGCCGATATTATTACTTGGAGATTACAATAGCAATCTCGAGCAGAAGATAAAAATTCCTTTATCTCATAAAGGATAAAGCCTTATCCTTTAATCAGATCCAATGGATGCAGGTTAATCCCATCCAAGATCAACCATCCAGATTACATCCATGGATCAACAGCCAAGAAAAAATTCCTCAACAATCAACAATCCAGATTTATTCTCTTAGGCTATAAATAAGCTTAGAGTTTCAACCTTTTCTATGATTCAATCGATTTAATTGTAACCTCTCTAAGTCTTCAGTGCTACAACTGCAAAGGCTTCTCCGCCTGAAGGAGTTCTGCTTGAGCGTTAACCGCCTTGGAAGCAACGTTCCAATTGCAACCAAGTTTTTTTTGGACGAGTGCTATCTCCATTATTTTTCATAACCATCTATTCACCCCCTCTAGCCGGTCCACCCCATCCAACAAGTGGTATCAGTGTTAGTGGGAGCCCTAGAGCCAATTATGTGATGATTAACTAGAGGCATTTTGAATCATATTCTATCATTAATAAAGGCATATTTTGTAACGACCCGGAAAATTCTCTTAATATTTTCTTAAAATATTGAGCATGTCTAGATAATTCTCCGAGGGACCTAGAAATATTAATATAAAATTTGACCTAGAAATCCATATTTTCTCATTTAAATTGAGAAGTTAAATACTAATGGGCCTTATATGGTCTTTTTGGTACCATAATTATTGGAGAATTTTAGGTAGAAATTTATATAAATATAAAGGGGTTTTAATGAGAAATATTAACATAATTATGGGGGAATTTTAAGAGAATTTTCGGAATTTTGGGGAAAATAATAGAAAATAAAAGGAGAAAATAAAATAAAAATAAGGTGCATGGGCCAAGGATTGAACTTTGGACCTCTTGTACAACCATGTATGCTCTAACCAACTCATCTAGCAAGGGAATATTATAAGGAAATGAAATGGATATTGGTTAAGGCTTAGAAGAAGATGAAGGGTCATGAAGAGACTCTTCATTTACCTCCTTAATGGGTGATAAAGAGGGGGGTTTGGGAGTTTCTTTCTTCCTTCCATCAATTGCATTTGCTCCCCTCCTCCCTCCTCATTCTAGCTGAAACCTCAAGGAGAGGTTCTCCCTTGGAAAAATTTCCACCAAGGCTTCATCTCCAAGATCTAAGATTTTCACAAGAGTACAAAGGCTAAGGGTGGTCAAGAGGCAACAAGATTTCCATCCTTCTCTCAAATCTAAGGTTTATAATCAAGATCAACCAAGATAAGACTCCCTCACCTGTGGTATAATGGCTTTTCTTGAAGATTAACATGATATGAAAGTTTTGTATGTGATGTTTATGTTGGAAAACCAAAGGAAACCCATGAACCTAACCTTATAGGTTTCGGCCACCATGGGTTCTTGGTCTATAATGATGATAAAAATCTAAATCATGTTGTCTAATATGCTCTTATGATGTTTAGATATTAAATATAATTTTTGAGAATTTTTGGGGTACCCTAGGATCCCCTAGGGTTTCGGCCAACTTCAAGAACCCATGGGTAGGGTTGGGTCTTAAACTTCAAGTATATGTTTTATGTATTATCATGATATAAGGGAGATGGAGGGTGATTTATGTGAATTTTCACATGGCCTAGAGACCCTATGAGTTTCGGCCAAGATGGGTTAATAGGGTAAAAGTTAGGATTTATTTCAAGTAAGGGCCCCAAGTGCCCTATGGTAAGATATAATTGATGTTTAATGATTGGTTGGGGGTTTTAATGGAATTTTTCCATGCCCCCATGGCCTTATAAGTTTCAGCCAGCCCTAGGAAGGTGGACTAAAGGTTAGGGTTAACCCTAATCATGAGCCCCAATGGCTTCCTATGGTCTCATAGATGATGTATGGTTGTTCCTTTACCTTATGCTATTGTATATGTTCATGGAATGGATGGAACTCCACCTATAGGTTTTGGCCAAGCCATGTATCTAGGGTTTGGGGTGGAGTTAGAGTTCAAAGAATGATGGTTCATGCTTACCATAAAGTATTTATATGTATAGGATCAAGCATGTGGTAGAAATCATGTTAACCATAACCCTAATGTTTAAGCACCATGTTTTATGTTTTATGTTTATGATTGGATGTCATGCTTAATAGGGTTTATTATGAATGTCTTAGGTTTTTATGCCATGTATTTGAATGGTAGGTAGAATGTTATGGAAATCCTACCTATATATGCTTAAGATAGATATAATGCTTAGGCAAGAAATGCATTGTTTACCTCATGTATCATGATTATACAAGCTCTATGTAGTAGGATAAATATCTATGAAAACATGTCATGTTCAATGCAATGCGTACATTCTATGTTATGATCATGCAAGTACTAGGAATAGGAATGATGTGTAGGTATGCATGCCATGTTTATGTAGGAAGATGAATGTCATGTTTATGTAGGAAGATGAATGCCATGTTTTATGAATGATGATGTATGCCATGTTTTATGAATGATGATGCATGCCATGTTATGAATGAAAGATGATGCTTATGTCTTTAAGGCATAAATATACTAAACGACACGGTCGATGGTCGACGGTACGACGGCCGTGAGGACCGGTAAATGGGCCGGTAGATGGGCCGAGCCGTAACAAGTTATGCTTTGTTAAAGATGCCATGAATGTCTTATGAATGATGAAGCATGTAAAGTATTTTACTTTATGAATGGGATTGTACCGGACCGAAGTATGGGTCCAAGGGATGGGCACCTTAAGAACGCCCCGGTTCTGGACTACCGACTATGCTGTCCACGGTTCTGGCACTACCGGAGCTGTGCAACAGGGATGGGCTCCTTAAGAACGCCTCAGTTCGGGGACTACCGACTATGCTGTCCTTACCCTAGTAGGTCGGGGCTCGCTACCTCGGATTTGCTAGAGATGCGTGCTTATGATGTATGTATGTGGTACAAGCCGGGGACCCCAATGATGATATGATGATTATGTTTAAGCATTTAAAAGTATGTTTTTAAAAGTTAAGCATCCTTATGTATATGCATTCCACTCATGCATTCATTCATGTTATGCATTATGCTATGCTAATAAGATTTTATGCTTACGCTTCATGTTAAGAAAGATGCATGAGATTAAATGATCTATGCCATGATTATGTTAAGAAGATGTTCACATGCTATGATAGGAAGTATGTCTATGTTTAGGCCATACAGGTTGGTTTACACCTTATAGACATGTTTATACCATGTAGTATGTCATGTCAAGAATGCTTAGAATGTTTACTATGTTTATGTTTATGCCATGTATCATGCCATGCTTAGAATGTTTACTATGTTGATGTTTATGTCATGTATCACGCCATGCTTAAGAATGTTTACTATGTTTATGTTTATGCCATGTATCATGCCATGCTTAAGAATGTTCACTTAGGTTTATGTTCATGCCATGCTATGTATATGATAAGTGATCCAAGATGTTATGTTCTAAGTAGAGCACCAAGTATGTTAATGATTCATGTGCTCATTATGAGATGATGAATGGTTTTTGTGAGTAGGAAAGAGTCTTACTAAGCCTGTGTGCTTATAGTCTTATTTCCTTATACCACAGATCATTCAAGGGGGGCAATGATGGAAGCAGCAGGAGGGCAAGAACGCATGTGTGTGGTAGTGACTTGGCCCAGGAAACCATATGTTGACCGTTTATGTTAGAATCTTACTTTGGTTACTTATATGCTTGAATAATGACTTATGGAACTCTATGATGTGATGTTAAGTACGATATGATGTGATGCTTAAGTTTGAAGCCAATATGTCAAGGTTCCCATGTCACTATGTTAAGAATATTAGTAGGGCATGTATAAGTTAAAGTTATTCCACTGCCTTATGATGTCTACATGCCCTAAGGATGTTAACGTAACACCGCTTTATGGAAAAAAAACGGGCGTTACATGTTTGGTTATTATACTTACTTTGTACTCTGTACCGAATAACTAAGTATAATAATGTCCTGGTGTAGTAGATTCTTATCTATATTATATTGATTGGTTGAATCGATAGTGAGATAATGTAGAGAACACTACACTAAATTATTCCTAGTCAAGCATTAATATTCGGGGACAATATTAATGCATGGAGACTAGCATGTAGGTCAACTGATGACTTGAGCTCACAAGTCATGGATATGTGATATCAAGTTGACACATGGGTATACATTGGAGAATGTCTACTGAATGACCCGTCATGAGAAAGTTTCATAGATTGTCATATGAGTGTCATAGACTTTCTCATGTGACTATTGGTATGAATAGTCCTTAAACCTGAAGTCACTACGGTTCCCTACATAAGGAGTTATGTACTTTGGTATCGTCAAACGTCACCCGTAACAAGGTGGACTATAAAGGCGAACACTGGGTATGTAATGAATTATGCGGAGAGATGTGAGTGATGTAGATGGAATCTATCCCTCCCATATGACGGGAGTGATATCTGTGGGCCCCTTGATCGAGTAGGACTACTGAAATGCATGGCCATGTTCGAATGAGTCAATATGAGATATTGAGCTCATTTGTTTGAGTGAGTCTACTCAGGGATCAAGAAACACAAGATTGATTGAGGATGACACTGTCTATGCCTCATTGGTCAATCTAGATATCAAGGATAGAAGGACAAGGTCATACACTATCATAGTCACAGAGGTTTAGTCGGATCTCGACTTTTCTTGTTACTTGGGTAGCAATGATGCATTGCTCATCATTGCTAGATGCCGCTCATTGCTTATGTGTCTAAAGTGTTTAGGCGTATTGCCAACGTCACGAGAACCTATTGGGTCACACACAAAGGACACAATACTTCGGGAAAGTTGATCGGCAGATCTGAGCCCGAGTTGGGAACTCGGGAGATCTGAGCCCAAGTTGGGAACTCGGGAGACCTGAGCCTGAGTTGGGAACTCGGGAGGTCAGTTCGGAGGACTCGAGTTGGGAACTCGAGAGAGACCGAGTCGGAGCTCGGCGGGCTGAGTCAGAGCTCGACGGGCCGAGTCGGAGCTCGACGGGCCGAGTCGGAGCTCGACGGGCCGAGTCGGAGCTCGACGGGCCGAGTCGGAGCTCGACGGGCCGAGTCGGAGCTCGACGGGCCGAGTCGGAGCTCGACAGGCCGAGTCGGAGCTCGGCGGATTGAGTCAGAGCTCGGTAGATCGTGTCGGCACTCGGCAGACTCGGTCGGAGCTCGGCAGACTGGGTCGGGAGCTCGCCACTCAGGAGACTTAGTTGGGAGACCAAGTCGGAAGCCCGAGAGGCCCAGTCGGAGTTGCATGGAGGAAAGAGAAAAGTCTCTTTTCATTCGATGAAAAGATTCTTTTCATGCATGGAAAATGATAAAGAGCCACATTAAAAGATGTGCTCTTTATTGGGAAGCCAAAGAGACACAAACCTCTTCATATTCATGGGATGATTATAAAAGAGGGCCTTGTGACTTTGGATGAGTTCTTCTTCTTGCCTAAGCTTTTCCCCTTCCCTTCCTCTCTTCTTCCTCTCCTCCACTCTTGGCTGAAACCTTACTATAAGGTTCTTAGTGTTTTCGAGCTACCTCAAGTTGCTAGCACAACTAAGGTAGTTCTCTCGAAGTTGAGAGATTGTGTCCGTGTGGATACGAAAAGAGGCATGGATGTTTGAACGTGCAAGAGATCCGGCGTATCTTGGACGAGCGGGACAACCGAAGGGCACGCTTCAAAGGTATAAACAGTAGATAAATCTATTAGATGGATAGCTTTGTACGAGTTTTCTTTCGCATGGATCGCTCGTGGGTTCTTGTTTCCGCTGCGTTTTTATTGTTTTGTGCCGGGAGAACCCAACAATCAGAGCCTAGTTCGCCGCAGAAGGACTAACCACCAACTGTAGCACCATCAACCAAAATGGTCAGACCCGTCATCTACCCGCCGAAATTCGAGGGGGAGTTCGCCGAATGGGAGCGCAAGATGGAGGTATTCTTCACTACAGAATTCGAATTGTTTATAATAATGCAATCTGGTTTTGCAGCTCTCGGAGAAAAGGATTTAACCAAATGGAGCAAGAAGGAACAAGCTGATTTTGTGGCGAATGGAAAAGCAATTTACCACTTGCTTTCTGTACTCCCAGCACAAGAAGTCAACCGAATCGGCACATACGCATCCGTGAAAGAACTCAGGGAAAAATTCCTAGAGTTACACGAAGGGACTTCCGAAGCCAAGCTCGCCAAAAGGGACATTCTCCGGACCAGCTGACCAATCTCCGCATGGAAGAAGGTCAAACAGTAGCACATTTGCACTCAAAAATAAAAGGTTTGTTAACAGAACTGACGAATCTCAGGGAAGAGGTAAGTAACCGAGATTCACTGAGGTATGCGCTTAATTCGTTTCCGAGAAATTCCGATTGGACGTCTTTCGTTGATTCTTTTTTTATTACTAAAGATTTCGAGACAATGTCGCTCGAGAATTTATTTTCAACATTTGAACTTCACGAATCGAGAATTGCAGGAAATCGAAAGACGAATAGTGTAGCCCTGAACGCGAAAAAAATAGTACCAGGATTGGTATCCTCGGATGAAGAAGAAGAAGAAGAAGAAGAAGAAAAAGGATACTTGGTATGGAAATTTAAAAAGTTTGTTAAATCTAATCAATTTTCAAAGTTTCAGGGAAAGAAGAAATCTTCGAAGAAACAAACGGTAAAGTGCTACAATTGTGACGAAGAGGGTCACATTAAAGACAACTGTCCTAAATTAAAGAACAAGAAGAAGGAAAATCAGCTGAAGAAAAAGAAAGCGCTGAAAGCGACATGGGATGACACGTCTTTTGACGAGTCAGAAATCGAGGAGTATGCTGGACTTAGCCTGATGGCGAGTCATCAAGAGGAGGATGACGAAGAGAGCTCATCGGAGTTGAGTATCAATGAAGGGGGAGAGTCGTCTGACGAAAGCAGCAGCGACGAGGAACCACTAAGCAGCAAATACGACGACATGGTAAGTGAGGTATGTAAATTACCTTCCGACAAACTTTTTTCTGTTTTAAAATCTATTTTGAATAGTTTATGCAAAAAGAGGAGAAAGATATTGAGGTTAAAAAAGGAGTTATCTATATCATGTCCATTAAGTATGTTTGATAACTTAAAAAATAAAAATGAAAATCTAGAAAATTTAGTTAAGAAATTGGAATTTAATATTACATGTCTGCGACAGAAAAAGAATCATTATCCTGAGGGGTTGAATTGGTATCTTAAGAATCACAAGGGCCAACTTAGGAAAATATCAAGAAATTATGTGCCCCCTAAATTTTTAACTAACCTGGTTGATAGTAACCTATTTTGGATTCCTAAATCTGTCTTAAATTAATTTTTGTTGCAGATATTGACTAACAATTTTTATTGTGTCATTTTTTTAAATTCAGTACAATTTTTTGTTACTTAAGGAAAGTTGGCTATACACTTGAAACTTTTTGAAATTTTTCGAACACTCATCGAATTTTTATGATTTTTTAGATGAAACCATATTTTTAAATTTTAAGAATTCGAATGAAAAAGAGTTTGACTAGATCCGATTTTTATTTTTGAATCTATAAATCAAATGTTGCCTTTGTCAAAATTATTTCTGAATTTTTTAAGTCCATTTAGAATTAAAAAAATTTAATGAAATTATATTTTCTTTAATTTGAAAAATTCTTGAAAATGCTATTTTTGAAAACTAAATTTTTTTTTAATCTTTTATGCTTTAGTTAAACACTTCAATTTTTTTCAATATGCTAACTTTTTCATCCCCGGTTTATTAGTCCCCAGTTTTTGTTGTGATCAAAGGGGGAGAGTAGGCTAGTGTACAGGGGAGATTGTAGATTTGCATTGAAACATCTTTTTCATGCTCAACCTGTTTATTTAGTTTTACTATTTTTTACTTATTTGGTTTAACCCAAACTGAACCTGGGTTGATGCACATCAAAAAGATGGAGATTGTTG